>BGPR01010999.1:0-50262 GCA_013235015.1 Araneus ventricosus | reverse complement strand
TCAGTTCAGTTGCATTGTTTTAAATCATTCCAAATAAAGTGTCATGGTTGGCCTTGGTTTGAAATGTTTTAAATCTATCCCCATGTTAGTAATAGCTTTGCATGTTTACCATATATGCATATTTTACCTCCGTCTTTAGTTCTGGGTAAAATGCGTATAAACTTACCATATAATAAATATTTCCATACATCTTTAATTCTGGTATGATACGTATGTTTACCATACTATGCGTATTTGCCCCAGTGAGCTTTATAACATTCTATTGTCCCGCTCGCAGTTTCTTGGCAGTAGATTCATTGGATCATGGATTTTCTTTAAAGTGTATTTTCTAAAATTATTTAAACAATATATTTTTTAATAATAATAATATTAGGTATTTCTGTGTGGGAATTTTTGGGTGTTTGGATTATTAAAGTTCTTTAGTTGTGAGTATATTAATAGGAAATTACTTGTAAACACGCAGAGAATATTTTAACGGATTTGTTAAAGTAATTGCTCTCAGTGCCAGATGAGTTGGGTCAATAATAATAGTGATGGAAACTTATTTCTGGTGGATGCTCCAGAAATAATTTTTTTAACACTTCCATTAGTCAATCATTGCGTTTTGAAGTAATGATGTTTTTTGATATGTATTTTCCATACGGTTGCAGGGGTTTGTCGTTCGCTTTATCCTCAAAATGCCATTGCAGTTCGTTTATGGGTCACTTAATCGAGATGGCGCTAGAGTTTGCCCCGTCTGGATGGCCTGGTTGCGGGCAGGGCACTGAGAGCACGGAGTGTATTTTTTTATAGGGCTGGTTTTTTTCCAAAAAATAGTTCGTATTTTTCACCTCCAGTTTAACCTGGCGGTTAAATCCTTCAAAATAACCGGTTTTTTTAGTCGGATTTGGTGTTTTTTTCCAAGCAACATTTTGTTGGACCAGACTTTTTTTATTAATAAGAATATACAATACACCAAATATTGCATTAATTAATAATTGTAATAAGTAATGTTCATAAATAAATAATTAAAAACAATATCTTAATATGTAAATAAGTAATTATTGTAATAAGTAATATAAACAAAATTTTTTATTAACTTATTTGTTTTCTTAGAAATTAATTCATTGGACAATATTTATCATTTTCGCATCTGCTCGCAGTTCTTTCAGCGATGTGTTGATCTCAGAGTCGAGCACCTCTCATCAGAGTAATCATTCAGCAATAGATGCTAATTTTTTGGACGCTTCTGGAACTACGACTATAAACATGAAATATTTTTTAAAGCTACAAAAAAACAGACCTCGTTTGGGATAAAATTTTATTGGTTTTGTTTTTTTTTTTTTTTTTCGAATCATTGTCAATATTTATCTGTTCATAAGACCCTTTCCAGAATCATAATAGCTGACCTTTGGGAAGCTGTTGTGGAGATTAATACGTAAATTCAAAGCATATTGGTGAACGGTCTGGGTCGGACTAAATCAGGACCTATATTCCATTCGTTTTCAAACAGTTTTTTTGGATTTAAAAAAAAAATAACCGGTTTAGTAGACAAAAATAACCAGAAAAAGCGGTTCTTAGAAACCAAATAACAACCGGTTTTCGGTTTAGAGCCGATAGGTTTTCTCAACCCTAGTGCGTTGTTGCCACTGGATGCACACTAATATTTTTTATTAGGTCAATTTTCCAAAATTAGATGGCAGCCCACATGTGCTGATAAAAAATAAAATTAATTTGTTTTCTGCACATAGGGATTTGCATCTTTTTTAGTTTTGTTTGTACGCTCGATATATACCATATTTTATACTACAATGTTGACAGGGAATTCCTTATAATACATTATTATTTATAGAAAATTCATGCTGACTATAGAATTTTATCAAATTCATGGCTTTGGTGTTTGTCATTGGTGAAACTACTTTTTTTAGCCTCAGCTATTTAAAACAAAATGGGGTATAAGTGCCAAGTTTATTCAGAAATGAAAGTTGAGCGTTTTATGATCGATTTTTAAGGAGGCATAAGGGTTAAATGAATGAATTAAATGTTGTGGTCTTTCTGGTGAAAGTTAATATACTCAACAGTCATTATATAATTAATCAAATACTCTATGCGGACTGGGCAACAGGACTCGACTAATTCTGGTGGTTTAGCTGGGAATTGAAACCAGACCCATCATAAGCATTTTTCACTCCACTTATGTTAGAGAAAGGGTAAATTGGCGTCAGAGTGCTGTTATTTTTTACCATGAAACAACAAGGGTAAATAGATTATGAATGCTGTTATTTTCGTCCTCAGTCAAAAAGTGACATGGCACTAAAAAATTGTATAAACACATTTTAATAACATTATCAAGCGTCCCATAGATTGGCGATATCAAGATCTTTACACCATATCACCGGTAACGGTAATAAGCACTTTCTTATATTTAAGTCTTATTCGACGGTCTGGTTTGGTAACTAATTTCCAAACGAAGTTATGGAATAGCTCTGAATGTTGTTAATCTCCGCTGGGTGGTATATCATCAGCGGTTAAAGAAGGGCTTTCCCTCCTTCATAAACAATTTGACGTTGTTTGAACTTTTGCAGTTTAACGCGCATTGTTAATAGTTGTTTGGTAGTTTATGTGTTTTCTCACTATGTATGATTCATCACTACTCAGAAGTTTTGTATATCATCAGCGATTATTTGATGGGTTTGCGGGATGTAGATGGGACCTAATCATGATGGACTTCACGCTCCGTGGTTGAATGAGCACGTCGGGTCTATGGATCTGTATCGGGGTTTGGTTGGGATGAATCATCCGCCACTCGCCGGGGTTTGGCGCTCAGATAAGTCTCGATCCACCTTTACTCTTGGGATCGGATCTGGTTCAGAAGATCAGCCCCTATCAAACTCGCGTGGGATCGGATCACTATCTGCGGGATCGAATGGTTTCTTCTGATGGTTTGATCTATCAGATTATCATCGGTTACCGCCGCCGGCGCCGCCACCTATCACCTTCGCACCTAACCTGCCTGCCCGCCACTCACTGGCGCGTGATCGATGGTGAAAAATGTCGTTCGATCGAATGCTTCCATCACCGCTACTGGCGTACCTCACCATCTTGCCGCGCTTTTCCTGCGCTATCGCATCACGCGCGCACTTTCTTCTGCGGCGCATGCTGCGCGTCTTCATGACGCCGCGCCGCAAAACGCAGCTCTTATGGCGCGTATAGCACCATAATATGCTCTTCGCCCTTTCTGCTTGTATATCGCTCACTTACTTCTGCCTCCGCGCCTTCTCGAATACCTCGCTCTTATAAAATCGTGACGGACGAAAAAAAAATGGCGTGGTTGGCGAAAAGAATGTTGCTCGCCTTGCTCTTTTCATTTCACTCATGAGACATCCGCTCCGCCACACATATGGATATCAGTGTAATCATCATTTTATGCCGCCTGCATATAGCGGCGCGCCATCATCGCCTTTCTGCTGCTTGAACGCTGGCCTCAGCGCGCTCGCCGTGCCGCATCTTCTTTCGCGGTGTTTGATAGACGAAAAGGCGGGCGATGAGCGGACAGGCGGCGGGCGTTGGCGATACCTCTTCAGAATGAGCGACGTGGCGGTGAACACACCATGCTCGCCCTACTCTCTGGCTATGAACGTATCGTCGGGACGATCGGATGTTCACTTTTGCCGCGTATACGCCGTCGGTGGGCGTGAATGAATACGCAAATAAAGTCTTTGGTTAGTTTGCAGTTTTGGTCCTCGATCACGTATTCTCTATCTGCGCCACCGCAGGTTCCTATGGGTACTCTGCTTCACTATTTGCCTTAGCTGGAGCAATGCACTGCCAGGAAACAGCATTCACTGTCATTCGGTGGACTCGATAGCGTTGAAACTCGTCCGTGATCACCCAATGGTTTGTATCAATTTGGTTTGTGACTGAAAGACAAATGTAATTTTAGAGATGAAATGGGCCAAGGCTTCTTTAACTCTGCATTCGCGATATTTTTTCATTACATACTGATTATATGATTTATAATATTTTTTTATCAAAGTAACGTTGGCTCGATCAAGTGCGGTCGCAACCGTTCTGTATTCGGTTATTGAAAGATATGAAAAAGAAATTTAAACGGCTTCCTCGGCCTCTGGCGATATGTTTTGCCATCGTAGCGCTTCATCTTGGAAAAGAATATAGTGCCCTTCTAGGAGGACGACTTTTGTTTGTCTTGACCAGGTGGGTATAATTTTTCTAGTCCATCTACCCTGATGGAAATTTTACTTATTTTTTTTGTAGTTTGGAACAAATTTACGGGTAAATATTTTTTTGAATTGGGGATAAGCAGTCTTTATTGCTAAAATCCTAAACTCTCAATATCAGTCACAATTAAAAAAATTCATAAACTCTGGAGTTCATGTTTTATTACATTTGTTTCTCTCTGCAAGTTCGCATTTCTAATGCAAGGTGCAACTGTTCCTTCGGCAGATTACGCGTCGTTATTTGTGTCGTATTCCAGGAGTTGTTGAGAGTGTAAGCTCGCCTGTAATAAGTATTCAGCTGTACTTTAGTAAAGTATTTGGGTATAATTTTTTTTGATACTTAGGCATAGCTATAACTCGATCGACAGTTTGAAGGAGGGAACAAATTGAAATCTTTTTCGGACGGGTAACACTAAAACTTCCGGTTGTCTTATTTACTTTTCCTTAGCAAACTTTATGCCAGATTCTTTGCGTTAGTGTTTGTATTTGATGGTTTTTGTCCTTTTTTGCAATTTAAAATAAACTGATAATGCACATTTGTAAAAAAGACAATTGTTATTTTGGCTCTTGTGCCTTTTCTAACTCTTATTCATATTGTTGGTTGCTGGACTATATTGGCGTGCACAATGAATCAATAAAAATACCGTTTGTGATAATTAATTGTCGTCAGTATAAACTCTTTGGGTAGAAATCTCAAGTTAAACCCAAATGCGAAATAGAAGGTGCGTTAGGCAGGATGAAAAGAAGACTGTTGTCAAGTCATAATAAACTGCATCATTAATGTTTAACCCTTAACGCCTACTTATTGTCTGATACGTGCATCAGATTAAGAACTTTTTTCTTTTCAAATCCGTATTTAAATTAATGTAACGAATTGGTTTAATTACAAAATTACCTGGACACATAAATATATAAGTATCCTTTACCATCTTAAATAGGATTGGAAATAATAAAATATATCCCCAAATGGGTGGTGAAATAGGAGGTTAAATAAAATCGGCAGAGGTTGTAAACACTTACCTTACAGGGCTGTGACTTTCTGTGACTAAAGTCCAGTGGCGGACTGGGTCTGAAAATAGTAGTTGCCAGGGATGGTGAGCCCACAAATCTACAATCATATTAATTCCTTATATATATATTATTTTTTATTTAATTTTATATTTAATTATATATTTATTATATTAATTTAAACTATGTAATATTTAATAATTATGTATTGATTGATTTTTGTTTATATTTATTTTTTTTTATATTTAATTATATTAATTTAAACCTGTAATATTTAATAATTATGTATTAGATTAAATTTTTTATTTTATATTTAATTTTTCTGCGGCATCGTCCTTTAACACCCCTTAATTTTCTACGTTTAAAATAATTGTAATGATTTAAAGTTGTTGATTTTAAATTCCGGAAGTTAAATATTTCGTATGGTTTTACAACGACAAAGTATGGAAAGGAGAAATTCTGCTTGTATTAGGCGGGAATCTATTTGGAAGAGATAAGAACTTTCGACAAACTGCTTTGGATGATTTAAAGTTTGATAATTTATTATATAATGTTTCAGAATTCATGTATCTAAATAGTTTCATTGAAAAAAGACATTTTGAATTATAGTAATTCAAAAATCATTTTTGATATAGTGACAAAATTTGCACAAAACACCAAATCTTTTAATTTTGTTACTGAAATTTTAATTTACTTTTGACTTTAAAAGTTGATATTCATTTATCTTTTTGAAATAGTCAATGATTTTCAAGGATCGAGGTAAACTATAGATAGTATAAAATCATCCATAATGTAGAAAACTTCTTTATTTGATGAAAATGCAGTCCATTGCATTGCTTTTGCGCTTCTTCCTTTAATCAGTCTTTTCTTTCTTTCTGTTATCTAATATTTTAAATTTTTGATTTCTTTTTTTTTTTTTTTTTTATGTTTTTTAATAATTATTTACTTTTTAGGGATGATTAGCTCATCTATTTCACTAAAGGAGATAATTCCTTCCTGATTGGTTAATGAGTATCTATTTATTTGATGTCGTTGGGGTTAAATTTTCACTTATTTAATGACAATAATAATAGTAGATTATATTTGAAAATTTCAAAAAGATGAACCTCTCGTGTTTTTTAGACTTTTTAACCAGTGGAATGTAAGACTTATGTCATTGGTTTCGTAGACACAAAACATATGCCATCAAAATTTATCTCGATGCTAATACATTTCCTCTCTACTGTTTCTTCTTTTTTTTCTTTCATAAATTTTCTTTTCAGTCTCTTGTAGAATTAAACCTTTAGCAAAAAATTAAATAAGTTGATGAATTTAAAGTTTGTTAATATAATCAAATTAAGACAATTAATAAGATAGATCTAGGTCGTTAGTAGCCAATTCAGTAGTGTTTAATACAAAAACAATGTAAAATAGAAATGATAGTTTACAGTTTCTCTTTTTTTCTTTCCTTTGCAAGATACATAAATATATTTACTCTCTTGCGACTAAAATGCAGAAATAATACTTTTCTCACCAATTATTTTCCATGAAAGATAGACCAATAAGATTAGGCCCTCTTTAAACGAAACTCCTTTACTCTTCTAAACGCAAACCCTACTCCAAAATGCATAAAATTCTTGAATGTCGTCTTTCTTAGTAATGTTTATGTCCTAGTAACAGTTTTAGCAAGAAAACCTTTTCTTGAGGTTCCTTGTTTGTAGATTTATGACAGTAAAATAAACTACAAAAAAGAAGTGCCTTTTAAGCCATCTCCCACAGAACCACCTTTTCACTAGAAGTGAATTCCTTCCGTCTTTCCAACTTCCAACCAAAATCTTTTAAAGAGTGTGCGGTCGACTTTGCACGAAGAAGACTCCCTGTTCCAATAGCCTGAGGGTTTTTGCGATGGCTGCAACATTCTGGAGAAACATCTATAAATGATCGGTCAAAGAGGACTGGACAGATTGCGTCACAGTTCCACGGGCAGTTAATAATTGCGATGTGTCGAGGTCAGTATTCAGACCACCCCGCTTTCAGTGGTCAGTCGACTAACAATAAATCCACAAAACATGGGCCTTAGTACAGGGCTATTTTATTCTTTAGAAAAGTTTAACTATAAATTAGATTTTTTTCTTTCCACACTTACAGGGGCTGTCTTCTGTTTTAGGCCCAGGTGCAATAGTGGCTGGCACCTCAGGTCCGCCACTGACTAAAGTAGCTGTATGTAGTTGATTTGGTATGAGAAAGCCGGAATCTAGACTGGTCGCTGCTGCGCGCACCCAGTCCTGTTGACGTCAATAAAATTCTTCAAGGATTTTCACCAACTTAGCAGCTTATTGGCGTTAAATGAACTCAAATTCTAATGCCTACCTTTGTCTGTTAAATGAAATTAATACCAAATCTCATTTTATTTCCTTGCTGAGCGATAAAGGTTTAACTTTGATGAGCCTATATTTTTTCCTTTCGCTGTTTGACCCTGTGGAAGGACGAAAGTTGGCCAAAAAATCTGTTTACAAGACTATCAGGAAGGACTGTTAAAAGCTATATCGATCTCTATGAATCTTTTTATTAACCTGAACTAGCCGGGTATTATTGAAATATTTCGTCATTATACAGAACTAAAGGGCAGAAGTTTTCTGTCATGGAATTTTCAAACCTTCAGCAGGCATGTGGAATTTCCATCCGTAGCATTGTAGTACATATTTATATCGCGTTCTTTTCACAAAATAGACGTAACTTTTACACATGTAATCTGTATTTATTAGCTCCATTCTAAACACAGATTATATAAAGTAAAATTGATAAATTTATTAAATGATATAAATGTATAATACGATGCATCGATATAAGTATCTCCTACATACATGCGCCTGTGAAGTTAATTTTTATTGAAAGATATTTGAGTTATATATCATAAAATATTATGTCGTAATAAATATAATCAACAAATGATTTACTTTATTATTTGAGGTGTGATATATTTCTTCTCACTGCAAGTAAGCATGAATAAGACGGGACTCCTTTCAGAAAACCGGAGACGAACTCTCTCATTCGTACCCAAGTAAAATCAGAGTGCGACTTTCAATTCTAAAATTAATTATTTCATCACAGGTTTTGAACCTTTCCTGACCATATCTCAAAGAGTTGGTTTATCTTCTCTGATTGTTGCGTCTGGGGGCAGAAAGATAACCAGGCTGCCTAAAGCCATGTGACGATAACTCATTTTACTCACGCCCCGAGTTACAGTTGCCTTCGATCTGGTGCGAAAATATTGTAGGTTAAAATGTAGAGTTGATGACGCCACTTATTAAACGACGAACAAAGTAAAGATGACTGCTAATGAACAAGAGATGTGTAATCCGCCATTATTTGACGAAATCAGTTGTTCCATCTGAAGATGCTTAGCCAAATAATGTTGAAAACATAGGATCTCTAGCTTGAATTGTAGATATGCTACTTGGGCAAAATCATGACTATCATTTGCACAAAGAAGTTCTTAATCATTCATCACATTTGCAGAATTTGTTTACGAGGGTTCTTACACGTAATTACCATATTGGTTTCCAGGTGGATTAATATAGTCATCTCTGATTTCAGATTTTTGGACAGACTAGATGTAGAGTGGTACTTCTGTTTGTTCAGGTAGAAGAGTAAATCGTGGAATCGTCGAGTGATGGAGTTTTAGGGAACTCGAACATGAATTGGACATTTCGGATTAAATTCGATACAAAGTATTCCGGGACCTATCAGGTGTTGAAATCTTTAGGTTTAAATTAAATAATACGTTTCTAGAGATCAATTGAAATTTAATATAAAAAAAAAAAAAAAAAAAAAAAAAAAAAAAAAAAAAAAAAAAAAAAATTTCGGGACTGTTTAGTGATGTGCGCAATATTTACATGCATTTTATTAAAAATGCTTAAATACTAGGGAAATAAATAAATTTTCTTAGAAATCACATTTCTGATGATGTGTTTGCTTATATCATGAGTTTTCAATAATTGCTGACGAATACTCGAATATGTAGGAGTATTAAATTTAGGTAAACCTGCGAATAATGAATATCTGTTATTTTAGATAATTTTGTGCATGTAATGAAACATTGAAAGGGTATCTTGCAGGACCAGAGATATATTGCAACTTATATAAAATTTCATTTAAATATCGTTCAAATCATTTCTATCTAGACGGCATTGCCAGATTGATTTTAGTTTGCCCTCAGAGGAATACAAGATGAGGGGTTCTTGCTTTAAAGGGTCTCAATTTTTAAACTTGGATCTTTGAGATAGCTATTGTCAGTAAAATTCATTGTTAATATAATTTATAAATTATACATCAATGTTCAAAAGATTAACTTTTATAAAATTTATTATTGTTTTTGTAGATTAAAGTTTAAATAATCTGATATCAGCAAAGGGACCCTCATTACAGTTCACGACTTAGTTCTCTAGTGAAATGAGAAGTGCCTCCTGTAATACTGCTCCAAGAGAAAATAAAGCAGGTATTTAACTGATATTTTTCAATATAAGTTGCCTATATCTGAATTTGGAAGTTGTTTCTATTTCACCTTTCATTTTCATTTCTTAATAACTGTTGTTTTCTTTAAAACACCTTCAACTTTCATTATTTTAAGTATTACTTCAAATTTTAAGATCGTAAAGATATTGGTTGTGAACATTCTGCAAGTTTGAGCAAACAACTTTTGCAACTTTTTAATAAGCACAAAAACATGAAGGACTATCTTGGATTTTCTCGAAAATACTTGCCTCTGGAGTAGCTTGTTCTATTTTAAATCATTGAAATACTGCACATCAAACAAAACCGTTGATGAAAATGTCAAGTTGTAATTTTCCAGCTTTCTGTGAAACAGGATGATTGGTCAAATCATTTTCTTTATCATTTCTTGTTGGATCCTTGAACTGTTCTCCTTATACAAATCTAACCTATAATCGCTTAGTCAAGCCCTAATTTACAGATCAAGAAAATCATCACAACATATCAATATTCGAAAATATGAATCCTAAAATGTTCCACATTATTTTAAGTGAATCCATGCTTCTGTACTGCTTTCCCTTGCATTTGTATTATGGTCGGAAATTTGGAGAGACATTGCTCTGACCTCTGCCAGAATTGCAGCCATAAACTTTCTATTCATTTCCAGCAAGTTACAATCTTTTTTTTTAAAAAACTCTCTCATTATCATCTGCCGTGGTAACCTAGAAATAATTTTTCGGCTGCGCATCTGGAGGGCTCCAGGTTCTGGAACTTGATTCCATAAAAGATGTGCTGTTTGTGTGGACCTGTTGCACATTAATACTAGGTTTACACGGGGGGTCATTTCGACCCATTAAGCGTACATTACACGGACATCTCATCGTGGTCTGTTTCCGTGCGCACGAGGGTGCTGCCGCTCGCCAAAGAACTTTGTAGCACGTGACCGGTCAGAAAAGATGACTAAAATCGTGGACTGTATTCAACTTTTTTGGCGAGTGGCAGTACCCTCGTTCAAATGGAAACAGACCACGATGTCCGTGTGATATACGCTTTACGAACTACATGAGTGAAATTAGAGAAACCGTTTAATTCTTTATCTGCCACTTGAACTGACTTGTATTCATTCAAAGAGATGAGTATATATCGAAATTCGTTTTCTTGAAAGCCTTGTAATTTTTATGACCTCTATGTGGTATACTTATCTACAGTGATAAGGGTCAATTTGACGCATTAGTAAAGTAAGGATTAAGGCCAGGAAATTGGCTCTGTTTATGCACTACGTATTTGTGTTGGAAGACACTGATGTATAAGAGAAATAAGTATCAGAACAGCAAACGAAAGTCAATCCGCTAATTGCTGTCTTTAGCCTCAAAAAACATCTTAGCAATTTCAGCTTCAACACAGACAAAAACCAACAACACCTGTACAGAATATAAAAAGACTGTTTGCGGAAAATGTGTAAGTACATCTCTAAAAGTAAATGATTAAGTACATCTCTAAAACACGAGCGGAATAAATGGAATGCAATATAAGTTAATTATTACAAATTTCATATACGCATATATTTCATAGTTTTATTTATAACAGTAGTTTAGTTATATTAACGTCCCGTTTTGAAGCAACACGTGAGCTATTTTGGGACGGAACTCGTAATTTTGAACCTCGGTTCGATGACGAGGACGACACCTGAGTTGTCCCCCTCTCCCAACTTTTACAACTTTGCGTTTATATAGTAGTATATAGTACGTTTTGTAATTTAAAGAAAGAAAATGTGTGATTTTGTTCACATGTTTTACACTGACCCTTGTTGGTAGAGAAAGTTATACAAGAAATGTCAGTAAATTTTAGTGTTCAATCATAAGTAGTGGCGAAACGAACACCCGCTGGTGTGGCACAGAAGTTTATAGAGGAGGGTGCCGACCCAGGTGTCGTGGACGTTATCTGACCCTAGTACAAAATAACCAGCTGTCCTTTCCAAAATCCCCGTGTTGTTTCAAAACGGGACATTAATATAACTACTGTCTGTCCGCCACGAGAATTGTCGCCGCCAAACTGTCTGGATTAGGGCGGTCACTATAGCAACTGTTAATGCTATGGAAGATTCATTTCGAAGAGGGGGAATCCTACGGAAGTCGGAATTTTTCATTCTTGGCGCCAGTTCGCGGCGAAACACATTTGAATGAACTTCTACCTACTAGAAATGGATTCTTCCTATCATAACCTGTTTCTATAGCGACGACCGCCGTAAACTTGGAAATTTGGCGGCGACAGTTCTCGTGGCAGACAGACAGTAAATCAAGCCTGATTTTCATCTTATTCAAGAAGATCCAGCGGAACTGAAAACCGGGCTTCTCTTTGGTCTGCAGAGCAGTTTAGGCAAACAAAGTGTCATACCCAAAACTTCAGCCCGAATGGGCTGAAGCGAACCAGAGCTAATGCTACACTCTTCAGAAGATTATTATTATTACCTAATCTATTACCTTTAATTACCTTATTATACGATCTCGTTCCCAAAGAAAATGACGTAAGATGTAGAAAAAAAAACATAGAGAATCGTATAAAAGTGAATAAAATTGATAAGAATATTAAAACAAAACTAAAATATGTACGATTATTAATGAGAAAGAGGGTGGTGTCTGACTGACGCCACGCGATCGACGATGGATCTTTTGGAGGTACGAGTTCTCCAAGGTTAAAATGCAAGTAAAAATAAATAATAAAAAAAACTCTCACCAGGGAGAATATATTCCCCTCGCCTGTTTCGTATTGGTGCACTTTATGGCACGTTTTTTGTTAAGTTTCGAGGTACGGTGAAGAGAATCAAGCATACATTTAAACTTTTCTATTTGGTCATCGCGGACTTCTGTTTTGGGGAAAAGTTTAATACAAATCTACAATTATGGAGCCTAGACCAAATGCTAAATTCAATTTATCAAGTTTGGGATCCAATTACCCAAAGAACCCAAAATATTTTGTTGGTTTTAGTCCTTAGAATCACGTTGCTATAAGCAAGGTTTTCTTAAAATTTCACGCACAAAACATCTTTTAGGTGAAAAAATTTGACCCACTCCTCCGAATTCGAAAGAGCAACTATGACCGCCCCCAAAGTTTCAAATTGAATAGTAAAATGAAGTATTTTAAATAAAATCAGCTAGAAGAAACCTCGACTGAAAATAGCTATTTAGCAATTTTGAGGATGTCGCTTCAAAGGCAAGATTTTAATATATGAAGGGAAAAAGCCCATTACATAAGTATATATTTTCACATTGAACAAAGGAGCTGATGAAATAACCCCTCTTTAAAAAATACAGATGCTTAATTCATAACTATAAATATGACAGTGAAATTATTCCAAATCACTTTTCTTTCTATCTCAAATCTGAACTTTACTTTTAGGAATTTTCCAGAAAAGTAATATTTTTAAGGAACCCAAGAAATGAAATGTAATGAAATAAATTTAGGATATTTCAGGAGAAGGCATAAAAATCGAATCCTTCGAGCACCAAATTCCTCTCTGGCCCCCTGAGTGCTTCTTGTGCAGAATCGCACCATCTGATGAATTTTTATTATCAACTGCCAAGGACTCGGCGTGGAAACCAGCCTTCTATTGAAATAAATCTTGAAAATCAGACACATATAGAATCTCCAGAATTTGAGAATCAGGAGGTTCAAATCGATTTTGCCAGCTCATCTCATTTTGCGCAACAAAGCAAATCTATTTCGGATAATTTTATCAATAAAAACATGGTTAGAGACACTCTGGACAAAGGCAACAATTCTTCTGCAGACTTGTTGAGCAAAAGAAGGAATTTTTCTACCGATAATGTGTTTTCGCAAGTTTCAGCGAGCGCAAATGCTGCTCCACAGGAGAGTGCCGAATCTTCTAATCAGCAAACAAGGTCAGAGTGCAGGGACATTTATTGTAGTAAAGGTTCATTTCTCGAAAAGCATTGTCTCGATCCCACATCAAAGTTGGTTTTAGATCATGAGAAATGTACAAACATGTTTACAAATAAATGCGAATTAAACATTGATATACAAAATCACGGTGTCCTGAATCCCTACAAGTGTGATCATTGTCCTAAAGAATTTCCATGTGAAGGCCAGCTGAGAAAACATTATGTGGTTCATATGGTAGAAAAGCCTTATAAATGTGATCATTGTGACTATACTTCGAAGTGGAAGCATAACCTGACATCACATATCAGGAGTCACCACGAATCACAATTTGATTCATATCTTTCTAAACATGAAATTACATCAAAGAAACTCTTCAAACGTTGGAAGTGGGCAAGAAAGTTCATAGATAAATTAGCATTAAACATTCATATGCAGAATCACGGTGTCCTGAATCCCTATAAGTGTGATCAGTCTCCTTATAAATTTCCATGGGAAAGCCAACTGAGACAGCATTATGTGGTTCACAGCGAAGAGAAGCCTTTTAAGTTGTAATCATTGTGATTTTGCTAGTAAGAGGAAATATAATCTAATATCTCATATTAGGAGTCAACACGAATCGCAACTTTCTAAACAACAAATCTTACCGAAGAAAGTCTTCGAATGTGTGAAATGTTTAAGAAAATTCGTTACTGAATCGAGATTCAATGCTCATGTGCAGAAGAATAATTGTGACCTGTAACAAATGTGATGGATGTCCAAAGAAATTTCAACGCAGTTTGAGGGTCCATTATCTGGTCCATACGGGAGAGCAGCCTTATAAATACGATCAGTGTGATCCACCTCCGAAAGTAATCTCAAATTGCATCAAAATACGAAGCATAAAAAATAACTTTTATGTTTCGAATCTCAACAAATTCCATGACGAAAGGCTTTTGTATTATTAACATGTAGGTTTTATTCAGTGTCAAGCAAGTTTACCCTTTTGTAGCAATTTGAAATTCCTAATATGATATTCAAATACGATTGAGATTGTTCGGAAAATCATGTTTATTTTTTGTGCCGAATTAAAATTGGGATTTCCAATTGCTTGAGAAATATATTGAAAATTGTTTTGTACTTCAGTTCAGTATATGGCTTTGAATATGCCCTGATAAAATGCATGCGTTATATTTTAGAAAATTCTACTTTATTGTGTAATTTGATATCCCTCGCATGACTTCTCTAAACTCAGTTTTTATGGACGATTTGGAATTCTGTACAATTCCGCGTTTTTTATGTAGTGAAACAAATGTTAATAATCCTTAAACTTTTTAGAAATGGTTTTGTTGAAACGTTTTTTTGTTTGTTTTTATTTAGGAATCATACTTGTATTCTAAATAAATGTATTTAATGTATGAATAAATGATAAAAAATTATACAAGCCTCAGGTTCACACTTATGAACGTATATTTATGCATAAAATATAAAGTTCTTATTGATTGATAAGTTACATTTTTATCTTACAAGAATTTTTAGCTTAAATTAGCTTTTAAAATTATTTCATATAAAAATGACATTTGTGATAAAATTTTCTTTCGGATTTTTCTTAAAATTTTTTTTTAATTCATGGCCTTTAAAATATTTGAATACCTGGGCGCTTTCTTTGGTTCAACTGATATCCATTTTTAAATGTTTTTACATAGCAATTTCATGCGCAGTATAGCTTAATATGGCTATCGCACCATAAAACCCACTAGAAACAAAAATTTAAAGAATTTAAAAGTTTTCGTAATGGAATAGAGAATCTTGTACGAAAAATATCTTGAATGGATTTGTCGCTTCTTTTAAGTAGATTCCTTCATTGGAAATCTGGAAGAAAGTTATACAAGAAAGTGACTAAAATTTTACAATATTGTGCCAAAATAAACCGTCATGAACAGAAAATCTTTTGAACAATATGGTTGAATTAAACGTGCATTTCTGGTTTTCACTGAAATATATCTTTTATCTAATTATAATTTTGGAAATGAGTTTTGTGTTAGAAACCGAATAAATGTAGGGTGCAATATTGTTTTAAGTAATGTTCTGAAAAATATTACCTAAATATTTGATTAAATTTAATTTGTTTTTCTTAAAACAATTTCTTGTGCGAAAAATTCCTAAATAAAAGAGCGCATTTAGAAAACATTGAAGTTTAGATTATTTATATTAACGCCCCGTTCTGAAAGAACACGAGGGTTATTTTGGAACTGACCTCCTAGAATCGAAATGCGGTCAAGATGGCTAGAGAAATATCTGAGCTGGCAATCATCCCTTTTTCTAACTTCCGCACACATACAGGGTGTTGCCGAATTCGACCGAAAAATTCAGACGGTTAATAGTAGGCATCAAGAGGATGAAAAATTTCCATATAACATAGGGTCCAAAACTACGTTTGGTCGGTGAAAATCGCAAAAAGAAAAAGGGGGCAGAGAATTGTTGAAAACTGTTAAAAATTAATAAAAGAGCTGATAATGTTTCAACTACGAAAAAAATGAAAGTATTTTTTAAAATGAAAGTATTTTGAAAAGTTTTTCAGGTAGTTAATACGCCTGTTTGGTGATCCAGGGGGTCGTAAATTACTGAAAACGAAAAAATAGTTTAGGACCGTTATCTGCAAAAATATTAAAACTTTAAGAAAAATAGAAGCATGAAATCGTAAGGAATTTTACACTCTTTAATTTTTTATAAACATGTAGTGTGAAAACTTAAGAGTTTTCGAGATGTTCATGAAAAACTAAAAAGGCGCCAGAAAACACGCGGACGGTGACTGACTATTAACATGCTTTGTCTTAAATGCTTCTCACACGAGAAAGTAAAAAATGTCAACTTCGTATCTATATTTGGATCATCAATATTGCATCACCATAAATATCACCCTTATTAAATTTCCTCCTGGAAATTAACCTTTATTTTCGTAATTTAAAATCCTAATAATTACTTATTATATTGATCTGGTTAAAATATCGTCGAACTCGATTCAAAAACCGAATGTGAAATATCTTAGTTATTTACAAAAAGAAAAAAAATGACGGGAGGCTGTCTTTTTCAAACAGCCGCTGATGTTAAAGGCGTAGGACTACTTGACTCTTTTCCGATTTTCAAATTTTTTCTGTAACTTCTGTTGTTACCCTTTATCTCTAAAATAAGACATTAGTTATGTTTTTAACACATATAGTTACCGAGGATCTCCCATACAACGTTTTTTGTGGCGTTTTGGCGTGCGAATCAAATTCCTTCTGGAGACATCAATGGGAGGGAAGTAGTCCTACGTTAAAAAATCAGCTTTCTGAATTTCGTATCCAATTAAAACCGATTTTTGGCTGAAAATAAAGTTCTCATTTTAACTAAAGCCACTAAGATCCACCGACTTAAAATGACATTACGGCTATTAGTTTCTCACCAATGAGCTGATACTTCGTTTATAAACAGCACAATCAGTGCATTTCATGCACAACATTATTTTCTGGGTGCGAATGAAATGTTTTTAGGACAGTTTCATCCAATTGAGGCTTAAATTTTGTAGAGTGATGAAATGCACCAATTTTCACTCAAAAACTCGTAAAATATTTATAATTTGGGAAGGCGGCTCATGATAGAGATTGATGTGAATAATGATTGGTTAATCTTCCAAAATGTCAGTGAAAGAAAAGGTTTGATTTGTTAATAACAAGTTGAGGTCTACAACCCTGGAATGGTAACGTCCAGTGGCGAATACAGGATTCGGGTCTGGGGGGGGGGGCTGAGGGCATACAAATTTTTTATCATAGTGACGAATGTCAAACCTCATGGCTTATAAAACCAAAACACTTTAACATTACAGTCTTTCCTCTGCTGACAATAATAATAATAAAGAACACTACAATTCTTTCGATAATTTAACAAAAAATACAATGAAATAACTGGACAAAAAATGTTTTCGACCGCGCCAACGCTACAAGTGCAGGTGGAATGACTAGAAAAATAGGAAAATTTTCTATCCTGTCAAGTCAGAAAGCAATGTTGTCAGGAGTTTATTACTATATTTTAAAATGAAAATTAAGATCAAACAGTTGTAGTGATTTTAAATTAAATCGCGAATTTTGGTTTAGCTCGGAGGGGGCGCAGTCCGATAGCCGCTCCCCTGGATTCGCCACTGGTAACGTGACTTCGCAGTTTGAAACTCAACGTTACCATTCCAGAGTTAATGGGTTGGCTCAATTCACAGGCGGAGTTTTCCGTAAACAGAATTAATTTTATCTCAAGAAGTATTGAGAATTTTGGAACGAAACTTGATACACATAGAAAAAGGCATACGAGATCGAATTATTCAAACATCTTCGTTTTCGTAATGGAAAAATTTCGAGATAACAGTTAATGAATTCGGTCAAGCAGTTTGTCTATCTGAATTAATCCGTCCTCTTGAGCCATTAACATCGACACTAGTTTTGCGAAGATGCGATAACATATACCTAAGTTACAAAGGTGTCCTTTTTTCGTTTGTTGTCTACTGTACTGTCTGTCCGCCACGAGAACTGTCGCCGCCGAATTGTCTAGTTTACGGCGGTCGCTGTAGCAACTGGTTATGCTAGGAAAGATCCATTTCGAATAGGAGGAATCCAACGGAAGTTGGAGTTTTTTTTATTCTTGACGCCAGTTTGCGGCGGAATACATTTGAATGAACTGCTACCTACAAGAAATGGATTCTTCCAACGATAACCTGTTTCTATAGCGACCGCTGTAAACTAGACAATTATGGCTAAGGACAGTTTTCGTGGTAGACAGACAGTATCGCAATACCTTCAGCTTCCTCAAATATCAAAAATGGTATTTGTCTAGATTCATCTACAATTTAACTAAAAATATTTTAAAAAAAAATTCATGTGAAGATCACATTGGTAAGACCTAAAGCTTTTTGAATGACTGCTATCTTCAAGAAATGACCATGAATTGCACCTATCTATTATAAATGAAGTATTTTGTTCCTTACTCAGCACATTATTCTTACCAATGATTTTGTCATCTTCTTACCAAAATACAACTTTGAATGCCCGGTTCACAACCTCTGTGCATATGAAGGTAATGGAGAATATATTCAATAAGAATATTAAACCTAACAGACTCGATTTTAAAAATTGAGTTTAAAATATTTTGAGTTTCATTTCTAGAATAAAACATGGGAAAATACTTAAAATCCTTTGTTTTAAGTATGTATGGCTAAAAATAGTTTATTACCAACTGACAACATGGGCTTTACTTCCTGATAAATTCTATATACATCAAACACAGATGAATTTTAGAACTGATAATGAGGATAAGGAATTTCCTTCAACATTATAGAATAAAATATGATTTCTCAAGCGTACAACTTAAGCTAAAAAAAGATACCTGAGAAAAACTATTTTTTTTATCAGCTCTCAGGCAGCTCATCATCTATATTATAAATTGATTTAATGAAAAAAAAAATCAGTATGTATCCTATTTAAGAACAGGCATTACAGCTCAGCCTTATTTAAGATTTTAGAGACAAAATTGGGATGTTGTTTAAAGGCGAACTGGCTTTATACACGCTACAATGAAGTCATTACATGATTTAAGTAAGAGATTCAAGTAAAATAATATAAATAACTATACTCCAAATTTAATTTAACATTAGACATAATTCATATAATTACTAACTAAAAAAAATTACACATCTTCACACATTTCAACTTAAATTTTATTATTTGAATGTTAATTAAAAATACAGCCTATTTTTCAATATTGAAACACTTTTATTAAAATCATTACACTGCGTTTTAACAGAGCAGGAAAAATCACACACATAAATAAGCTTGGACTGTTAAAATTATGCTTCAAATTTCACAGATGCGAAATAGGACGAATTATATGAATCACATTTCACTCAATAGTAACTTGCAGAAGTATTTTGGAACATACTTGAAAATTTTTTTAAATGCTTAGAATGTATTAAAATGATCAGAATCTTCTCATAATACGCTTAATATATTACAGAAATTTACAAAATTTAAACAATACAAATAATGTAACATGAACGTAATATCAAGACTATTAAGTATGACGCACTATGCTAAAAAATAAAACATTTAATAATTACATTTTATATCGCTATTAAAATATATATAAAAACTGCGCACTAAAAATACTAGAAGCGTAAAAGCACATATTGAAAGTTTTGAACAAACTCCACAAAATACAGAAATATGCAAGGTGATAAAATATCATTATTCAACTCCATGAAATACAACGGAGCTAACTGAAAAATTTTCAGCTACCTTAGAAATGCTCAATAATACAAATCTTATGTTTGCATTTTCGCATGCTAACTATACCAACTTTGGTTTTAAAAGTATTATTACAACGATTTAAAGCAATTTAAAAGGTATACTCAAAATGTTGCATACACACAATCAAATTCAAAGTCATAATTTTTCGGAAAATACTTCAGTTTATTTATTTCCCTGCAACAATTTAAAATTCTTATCAAAAATTAAAAGAAATGCTGAAAAAATCCCCAGCTTCAGAAAAATATATAACAAAAATTAAGTATAAAATTCAAAAGAAAAAGTTGTAAAGTAATGTCAACGTATGAAAAAAAATCTAGAAATTAAAAAAATTTAAAACTTCAGCTGCAATCTTTGGTTCATCATTTATCAAATTTATCCATTCATTTGTAGAAAACCATGTTTCGATGTTTGTTGCAATCAAGGCCATAACAGTAGACTTCAGCATTTCGTCGTTGTGAGAAAAAGCCAATTTCATAACACTATGTATATTTTTCATCGAAATTTGACGTATTATTAAATCGACACAGATCTGGCGAAGTTCAGCAACGTCATATTTATCAGAAGCATAATAAAGGTCACATAAGGTATCAAAGTCACAATTCGATAACTTACCAGTGTACAAGAAAGAAACGAGAAGTTTGAGCGCAGGCATTTTGATATCTGTGACGGTGACCACGTTCTCTTTCACCTCTCTCGTATCATTTTCAAACATCCTTGCGAAAACAGGAGATCTTGAACACAGGACAACCTTGCTTACAGTCTCGGTTTCTTCACCAACTCGCAACAGCACTTTCTCTTTCAACGATGATTCCGAGGAATTCCTTAAAACAGCTCCTAATGACCTCAGGTTGTATAAACTATCCGTCGATGCATTACCAGACGTTTCCACTGATCCTGTTGAAACATTTACACGGTATATAATTTTGCAGATGAAAGCTAAAGTATTATTCGGATTGTTTTTTAGTTTTTGAAAACTTTCATCTTCAGAAGATAATTTTATCAAATCATAGTAACACCAGGATTTAGCGGAACTTGTAAATGCGTCTAAACCATTTGACAACAATAATGTTTTAGAGCCAATAATCACCGAGACGAAACACTTCAGGTTACTAGTATGGGATCCAATCATAAATGCAATTTTGTCTTTAGAACCGTAGAGAGAGGCGTAATATGTATTCCCATTCAACATTTTAAATTGCTCTGTACTAACACTCAAATTATTGATCAAAGAAATTTCAGGAATAGACCATGTAAAGAAGTAGTACTCACTCTTGCCACCGTTGCAAATTTTTTGATGCTGACAATATTTATCCATAATGAATGAATGAAATAACTCTTCGAAACCTTGCAGAGAAACAGCCGGGCTTTTCTAATCCAGCGCAACTGTTTTAACCTAACCAAGTAAGGCAATATTATTCGCTTAAAAATTCAGTATTTCTGAGACTTCGCGCAGTAGCATTGAATAAAAAAATACACCATGACTCAGCAGATACGCAACATGTCGCTGCTATTGGAAGGCTCAAAGCCAAGGGTTACTTGAAAATAACTCAAAACATGATGTATCGATACGAAGAAGCGATGATTTGTTTGCCTGACTGATACGAAATGACGTGATTTATTCATTCATACATAAATATCGGAATTAATTGAGGTACTCATCCAAATTGGCTACTTTGCGCCGAGCTGTGCGCTTTTTATGAATATTAAACTCTAAATTTGCGTTCGCACAATAACGAAATTTACGTACTGAACTTGAAGTAAACCTGGAAGTTGGCTGAATTTGTAATGTGATATTTAAATTCAGTTCAACTTTTGTTCGGATAAATAAGTAAATATTCGATTGTAAAAATGTGCGAATTAAACTTTATAATTAATTTTTGCGAATCCAAATATTGTTATGTCAAAAACCACTTTTAGAAACCTAGTGTGTTTTAATGCTTTTGAGATTGCGTGTTTTCGTTTTACATTATTTATATGCGTTTGCAAAATTTTTATGGTTTTGTGTTTTGAACTTTTATATTCTCTGCATTCAATTTTTTAATGCGTTTTTTAATATCTTTATGATTCAAATTCACTTATTGTGGCTTCTGTTCTTTGCGTGTTCGTTGCACTGTGTAATGTGTATTATCTGTGGTGTGCTTTTCTTTAAATAAATAAACTAAAGCAGTTTTCCCCCTCCAGGGTTAAAATGTAAGTTCAAATCAATAATAATAAAAAATCCACGAGCAAAATTATTCTCCCCTCGGTATGAACCCTTTTTTTTGTTAAGCTTCGTGGTGCAGTGAAGATAATCGAGCATATATTTGAAGCTTTTCTATTTAAACATGTGGGCTTCTGTTCGGGGACACAATTTAATACAAATCTGCAATTATGGAGCCTAGACCAAATGCCAAATTTCATTTATCTAGCATGAGACATGATTATCCGAAGAATGCAGGTAGGTTTAGAAGATTCGGGTTTTGAATTAGAAGTTCATCTTTTGGGATCCAATGATATAAAGCAAGGTTTCTAAAAATTTTATAATCACGACGTCTTTTCGGATGCAAAAAATTTACGCGACACCGATTCCGAAAGAGAAACTTTGCCTCGCCCCAAAGTTGGAAATTAAATAGTAAAACGCGCCATCTTAAATAAAAGCGACTAATAGAATCCTCGATTGAGAATAGCTGTTTAGTAATCTTTGAGGATGTCTCTTTTAACTCCTTAAGAGTCGCATTTTTTTTTTGCTATCTAAGATGATGACCCCCCGTTTTGAAAAGGAGCTGTCGTTTTCATTCATCTAAGAAGACATAGAATACTTGAGATGCTTATGGATTCTACGAGATTTTTGTGTCAAATTAGAAAGCTAATTAATGATTACATTTTTGTTTATAAGCCCAAAAATGCAATAATTCAATGCACGTCAATATGGCGGGTGCGGCGGTTAAGGAGTCAACACGTTAAGCGCCATGTCTGTCACTGGTGCCTGACATTGATCTATCTAATTAGATGACCTCTTCTATACTTTAGTGAAAAGATAGGAGACAAGGGGTCATAAAATTAGATAGATGGTTTGAATCTTAGACGCGAGTCGTGGCGCTTAGCGTGTTAAGGCAAGATGATATTGTAACATGATGAGAAAAACCCATTGTATAAACCTCTATTTAACGAAGTCGCTAAATCGCGAGAAAAAGTTCGTTACATGGAAAATTCGCTAAATAGGGATTTACCTTTTAAAATAATTTGAATTACACAAAACAGATATTAAACTCATAAACATTAAATATTATCTAAAAAGTAATTAATCACACCTTTATTTTGTAAATTAATATCTGTTTTATATATCTTACCCATTAAAAAGAAATCTGGAAGGAAAACAAGAATAAAACAAAACATTGTCTATGAATACACTGTATTTTCAATTTAAAAATTAACTTTATATTAAAATTAATGAATTTTAATGACATTATCGCATTTATTAAAACAAGTAATTTTAAGCATACATTACCACATGTGTCTTTAAATTTAATTACTGATAAAATCTGTTAATTTTGTCTGAATTTTTTGTTTGAAAAAGTGTTTTCTCTCATAATGCGTCTTGCATCTTTGTAATGCAACAAAAGCCCCTTCAGGCGTATTGTTTCAAATGATTTTAGCATTTCATCATACGAAGGTTTGTTGATTTCTGCATCATAATAATTTCCATCTACATCATCTTCGTCGCAATTAATTGCTGTATTGTTTTTATTTTTCACACTGTCCAAAATATCCAATTCAGTTAGTGTTTTCAAGGTTTCAGCTTCAGAATCAAGTGAAAGAAAATCATTAATCAGCATATCATTGTTTTTCTTTGATGCTCAAGCACTTTTGCTTTGACATTTTCCAGCTACAAGAACCGAAATTACCAGCACAATTCCGATCAACAATCTAGAAAACGGGAGACTAGTTCAAGGACACGGGACAGCTCCATTGAGGGTGAAAGGGGGTTATTGAAAGTTTTTCTAGTGAAGTAGACAGTGAGGGGTGGGAGTGGATAAAGGTTGCACTTCCTGGATGAGATGCAAAGAATGACAGCGATTTTACTGCTTTCGGCGAGTTAGGCGACTGGTAAAGCCAGTTCAAGGTCATTGATCACCATAAAATGTGTTAAAAAAAGAATAAGTTTGAAATTTTAAGAAATATTTTGAGAAGTAGGGAGAAAAAAAATATTGTATCACAAGAAAAAGTTCGCTAAATAGAGAATGCACTTCGCTATTTGGAGATTGTTTTACGAAGAAATTCGCAAAATGTTCTTGGTTCCAAGGAAAAGTTCGCAAAATAGAGGTTCGACTGTACAAATTTTCATATTGCACAAGGAACTAATGAAATAATCCCATTGCAAAAATAAAGACACTTAATTCCTAAATATAAATATGACAGTGAAATTCTTCCAAACCACTTTCCTTCTGTTTCAAATCTGCACTTTACTTTTGGGAATTTTCTATAAAAGAAATATTTTTAATCAAACCAATTAACCACTTAACTGAATAGTTTTCTTTGCTATCTAATAAGATGACCCCTCCTGTTTTGGAAAGGGGCTGTCGTTTTCATTCATCTAAGAAGGCATAGGGTACTTAAGATGTTTATGGATCCTACATATTTTTTGTGTCAAATTATAAAGCTAATTAATGTTTCAATTTTAGTTTATAAGACTAAAATTTCGATAATTCGATGCACGAGTATTCTCGGGCTGGTAAGTTAAGCGGTTAGTAAATATTCTAGTATATTTCAAGAAAAGACATAAAATAATATGACAAAATAATATATAAAATAACTTTGCACCTTGTATTTATACGGTTTATACCATAAATCTCAATTTTAAAATAACTAGATTAACCCTATGAGGTCGGTCGCATGCTTAACGCTACAAATAGCTGGCACACTCACGTAACAGTTGTTCCCAAAGATATAGTTTTAAGAGATACTTCACTAACCAGCGGGAGTGCCCTCCCCTAAACATTAATGCATATTTCTCAAAAATTTGTCATTTCCCCTCCCCCTGCTTGGATAAAATATTCGAAGCTACTGTAACGCAGAATGCAATGACTATCAGAAGATTTTTCATTGTAGATTATAGCTATAGATTATAAAATATTTAGGTGAGGAATCAAATTCAAAGAGATGCGTATGTATTAAAACTTAGCAATATTTATTTTCTATCACACTCTAGCAAGCTCCGCTAATGCGAGAGCGTGCGCGAGCGAAAAGAAAACAGGAGAAAATGACCTCGTTCGCTATCGCTGAATAACTTGCGCAGAGATTGCTTCCAGTACGCAAGTAAAAAAATTTAATATGCAATTTGAACGACTTTTTTTAACCAATGAAACGAAATTTGGGCACAGAACTATAATTAATGTTAGCAAGAGTCATACCAATTTTTATTTTTCAAAGCCGTAGTGTTTACGAGTTATAATGTTTAGAAGTATGCGATTATGCAGACCGACAGACAATCAACCCTTTGATGGATTTGGCCCAAAATTGGATACGGATCTACATTCCTGGTGATAAAACAGTGTACCAAATTTTACTCATTTAGCTACTCAAGTTTTTGAGTTGTAGTGTTCACATGAACGGTATAGCAGATAGACGGACTTCCCGTTGATGGAGTTTGTCAAAAATTTAACAGAAGCCTACAAATTATGTGTCAAGATCACATACCAAATTTCATCGCCGTAGCTCTAATAGTTTTCGAGTTATCGTGTTCACAGGTAGACACACAGACAGACATAATTCCAAAACTGAGTTTTTCGGACTCAATGAAGTCTAAAACGTTTAGATTCGTCAAAATCTCGAGTTCGAATTTTTTGATGATCACGATACTTTCTCTCTGTATACCTCGTATAAGAGAATTTTAATCATATTGCTTGAAAACTTTTATTTTTCTATGACGGATTAATTTTTCCAGAATTATTTTTAAAATTTTGCTACTTTCTTCCACATAATTTCCAGACTTTCAATAAGATAATCTAGAGATTCTGCTAGAAACTCGCTTATTAAAGAAATCAAAAAAGCATCTAAAGCACTGGAAGATTGTAGAAAGAAGAATGTTAAGTTCTCTTCAAGAAAGAAAAATTTATTAATAATCATGCATAGATATTAGAAAATATTTTTAGAAATAATAAGTCTGCTTACAATTTCAATGTAATCTCACTTATTTCTCCAATATTTTAATATCTTGGAAATTGCAACGCTAGAATTAAAACGATGTTTATTATATTACAAAAATGTCCTACTGAACTGAAAAATATAAGAGATTCAAAATTAAAAAATTATTACCGTAAATACGTTCCCTATTGAATTGAAAAACTATGAAAAAATGCAATAAAAGATTCGAAATTCAAAAAATATTATTGCAAGTAAGTTAATCTTCATTTATAATTATGGCGGAAAGAATCGGTTTAAAACATTTGCTGATATTCAACTTTAATACAATTACGCCTTTTTTTCATATGAAATGATTTTAAAAACTAATATCTGCCAGAAATGTTTAACAGTTTTAAATGTAATCTAGCTATCAGTAAAAACTTCATATTTTAAACATCGACGTGGGTTTATAAATTGGAAACTGAAGCTTCAATCAATACATTTATTTATTCATAATTCTTAAATTAAAATCTAAGAAGGCTGTGAGCAAAATCATTCTAAAAAGATTACGAATTAGTGACATTTGGTTCATCGTATATATTATACGAAATTGTTCAGAATACCGAATCTTTCATTGAGCAATATTTATAAAAGTCACAGGGAAGGGTATCAAAATATTAAAGAAAAAAATGTAAAATTTTCTAAAATATAATGAGGGCATGGTAATAAGAATATCTTGAAATAAAATAAATAGGTTTTAGTAAATTTCCGAAGCAATTGGAATTTCGCAATTTTGTTCAGTACAAAAAGTTAGTAGTATTTTCGGAACGCACAAAATCGTCAATGAAGCGTATGACGAAGTCAAATTAGAAATATGAAATTGCTACAGAAAGGATAAAACTACTTCATACATAATAAAAACTACATGTTAACAATACAAAAGTATTTCATCTTGGCATTTGCAGGTAGATTCTGAACGTAAAGTTATTTTTTATTCATTCTGTTGTGATACATTTTGAGATTAACGGTGGACGTGAAGGCGTAAGTACAGTTATCGCATTTAAAAGGTTTCTCTCCCGTGTGAACCCAATAATGGTATATCAAACTTCTCTCAGAGCGAAATTTTCTTGAACACTGATCACATGTAAAGCGGTTTGGATCACAGATATTATTAAGAACATGAACACTTCACACATTTGAATTCTTTCTTTGATGGGATTTGCTGACTTATTAAAATATAAAAATGTTTTCATCAAACATAATTCCTAAAAGAGTTTAAGAATAACTAACATTTCAGTTCATCTCATAAAATACGCAGAATTAGAAGTAGAACTCCAGATTAATGAATAGACCTTTAAGCGATATTTAGAAAAATGAAATATATCAATTTTATAAAAAAAAGATTAAATTTTCTAAAGAACAATGAATGCATGTTAACAAGACATATTTAATAAGAATATCTGGAGATAAACTATAAAACAGTTTTCAAACTTTCTAAAGCAACTGGAAAGTTCTGTGCAAAAAATATGCACGATTTTCGGAACACCCCGAATCGTCAGTGTAGTGTCTGAGGGACGATGACAGATTAGGTCAGCTTAGAAAAAAAGCAAAATTGCTCCATACAGAATAAAACTCGCATGTTAGCAGTACAAATGTCTTTTGTCGAGGTATTTGAAGAGACTCAAAACATTATAAGTCATTTTTTATGATTTGTATTTTGATGTCTTTTGAGGTTATTTTTGCACATGGAGGTATAAGGGGCACTGATCGCATTTATAATTAATTTCACCCGAATGAATCGAATAAGGGCATTCCAGACTTTTTCCAAGGCGAAATTTCATTTAGACATTGATCTCATTTATTGGGATTCGGGTGACAATTATTTTGCTGCAGATGAGCGTTGAATGCCAATTCACTTGTAAACTTTCTTGAACACTTCTTACTTTTGAAGACTTTCTTGTTTAGATAGGTAAGCCTCCAGCTGTGATTCATGGCAACTCCTAATATGTGATTTTAGACTCCCTTTCGTTTTAGAAGCATAATCACAAAAATCGCATTTGAAAGGTCTTTTTTCACTGTGAACCTTTAAATGCTCTATAAGCCAGCTTTCATATTGAAATTCTTTAGGACACTGATTACACTTGTAGGGATTCTGCTTATCGTGATTCTGCATATGACTGTTTAACAAGACTTTATTTGTGAACTTTCTTCTACACTTCCCACATTTGTATACTTTCTTTGATGTGGGAGTAGAAGAGCGTTTTACGAGAAGTGCATGCAGAGTAGAAAAATTCTGCACGCCCTCCATTTTTTTTGCTGTTCAGAATAATGGGCCTCTTGCTGAGGAGCTTCATTAACGGTCTCCAAATCTTCGGAGAAGTTTCCGGTGGAAGAATTTCCTCTTCTGTTCAAAAGATCTGCAGAAGACTTGTCTGCTTTGTCCTGAGTGCCTCTTACCTTGTTTCCATTGATAAAATTTTCCGGAACAGGTCGCGACATGCAGTTTGCAGCTACAGAGGACCCGGCAGAATAGATTTGGCCCTCTTTATTCTCGATTCCTGATAATTCTGCAGTTCTTTCCTTTTCAAGCATCATTTTGATTAAAGACTGGATTTCATGTTCAGTGCTTGACGGTTGATGAAAGAATTGCATAAGATGCTGCAGTTCTGCACGTGGAGCACTCAGGGTGTCTTGAAGATAGTTGATGCTCGAAGGGTTG
Organism: Araneus ventricosus; assembly: GCA_013235015.1. Taxonomy (NCBI): domain Eukaryota; kingdom Metazoa; phylum Arthropoda; class Arachnida; order Araneae; family Araneidae; genus Araneus; species Araneus ventricosus. Next base: position 21,541 of record BGPR01010999.1, on the reverse strand, counting down.
GCACTTTCATCGTCCTGGGCATGCAAAGAGAGTGTGGGTCCCCAAGTGTTTTGCATCTCTGGCGATAAAATATTCTTTACAGTAGGATCTTGACTGAAATGTTGCGATGGTTGTTCTTGTCCCAAGGGAATGTTTTGGTTACGAAAATTGATCGTGTCAGCATCTTGGCTCCTTCGGCATTCCATGAATGAAGAGTCTTCGTATGGGAAAATTTCTTTCCACGCAGATACATTTTGCTCAAGTTGACTAGGGCGGCTATCTATAACTTGACCATCGACCTCTCCAGTTAGTTTGGTGGATTCATGCCTGGTATTTGTAGTTTGAGCCACTGTTGATTCAGTGTGTGTCAGGTTCAAATTTTCCTCCAAGAATTGATCGCTACCGCATTCCTGGCAGCGAAGAACTTCAGCAGAATAATTTGGCATGGAGCAGATCACACAACGATATGAAATCATTTTTTTTTTTGTTTTCAATGATATTATATGTAATGCATAAATTATTAAAATAAGTCAAAACCCACCACAGTACTGCAGCAAATTCCTGTTTGAATACTTAATATTGCACATGGACTATTTGACCTCGTTGCCAAAGACAAAACTATTCCTCGATAACTTTATTTTAATTTTCTGGAAATGTCTATGGACGAGTTTTCTGTTTTGTTTACTTACATTAAAATTATTAAGCTGAGTATTCCACATCCATAACAGGTCGCGGCATACTCAATCCTCGACATCTCCGGAAGGAGGAAAAATAAACTAGTATCATTTTTATATATGTGTATGTAAGAAAATTACATCTTCTTCAATGACATGATTCGACTTCAATCAGTGATTCGAATCAGCATATCATTCCAGTTAGCGTCGATCACAATGCTGACCAACTACAGCTAACAAGATTCTAAGGGGTCTATTCTGGTACCCCCGGTTGGGTTGGGAGACGTCACTTTTTCCGCCCGTTAACGACAAGTGAGATTCTCGTACCCGTTTTTCCAACCGGTTGGGATCTCGCTCGGTCGAAAAAAGGACTCCGATTTCTCGCCAGCTCTGTACCTGGCCTAAACGCTATTCGCTAGCGAGAAGTGTTGTTTCGATATCAGAAATTATCAAATTTTCTTTTAAAATGGAGGCTGCCAAGACGTTAATTGTATTTTGAAAGGGTTTATCGGGAAAAATGTAATCCATTTGACCAATCTAAAGAAGAATTTATCAATTAATTTAGATTTTTTAAAAAGTAGTTAAATCTTTTATCGAATTTAAATAATTTAATACGACAATCTAAAGTAATTAAAACTTTAAAAGCAGTTAAATCTTTTACTATTCCATCAAGATAGTCAATAATGATAGTTGATAATTAGCTAAGGTCAATTACATTTAAAGATTTAATTACTTAATATTTTCTTATTAAATTAAATTAGGGTAACATTTTTTTAAACATGAAGTGTAGAATGACCTTCCTCATTCCGTATATACCATTACAATTTCTTTTATTTGGGTTTTAATTCAAAGAAATTTGTCAAATATTTACAAAGTAATTGCAAAATATGACAATAAAAGAATTTTTCTTGTTCCTTGATAAAGATGTAATTTTTTTAATGTTGTGAAAACTTGCTGAATTTAATAACCGTTTTTCATGTTTTATTTTCTTATGTAATTGGAAAAATAAACAAATGGTTTGTAATATTAATTTATAAGATTTATCCATGTTAAAATAATTGGCATGGAAAAAAGTTTATTACTTTTCCTCTCTCTAGAAAACTGGTAAAATTGCATCAATATATTGAAAAAAAGACTGCAATTTATGTTCTATAAATGTATAAAATTATTATAAATGTATATTTTGTAAAAGATAATTGGTTTTACCCCCCTTAACAATGGACTGATGAAAGCAAGAAAGACGCATTATAATGCATCTTATAAGAGCAGAAATTAAATCTTCCCACCTCTTACCCTTGGCGTCTTTTGAAAAGGTGCGATGAACTTTCCCACTTAAGATTTGTGGATATTTTTCAAAATAATCCAACATAATTTCGAATTGGGAAGCAAATGTACTCTTCGCCATAGTTCCTTTGGCCATTCGAAACTCGAACTGAATCTGAAACTACGCATGACGATCGCTTGATATGCTGCGCGCGCAATAGAAATACGTCACTTCCTAGCGTAAAGCGAGATGTTCGAAACGACCGAGGTACGAGAATCAGGCCCCTTCTCTCGGTCGAGAAAAGCCATTAACGTCCCGCTGTCGAAAGGCGAAATGCTCCCAACCCAACCGGGGTACGAGAATAGACCCGTTAGTTTGATAAATACAATAAGATATTTCTGAAGCTTCATACTGATGTGAGGTTTATGTTCTGTAATCTTTTTTATTTTAGTCTGAAAAATAAGGCTTACATATCATTGCTGGGAGGGCATCGTCATTATTCTCATAACGTTATACATCGAACCTTCTATATTGTTTTTTTATTGCTTTAGAAATTTAATTTCAAAATCAAGTGAACAAGATGGAATTGCTGTTTCTAGTAAGATTTTGACAAGTTCTTTGTATGAATTTCGTGCGGCACTTCAAATTTTGGTTGAGTGGTTGCCGAGTAATTTACATCCCAGGAGGATACAGCAAAAGTTTTGTTATGTTGGCCAGAATTCCGACGTTGGCTCGCGCTTCCTAAGGGAGGTTTTGGTACATGGGGCCCGTGGTACATGGTCATGGGCAACTGATTCCAGCTTCCGTGCTCTTGTCGCAGAAGCCGGTCCTGCCCCGCTCTGCATGTTGGTGTTTTTTGTTCCTTTATCATATCACTGTGAAACTTTGGTGAAGATCTCTTCTGATCTCTCAGAAGAGATCTTCACCTAATCTTTAAATCCCCGGCTGTGAATACGATTCGAAGACTTTATAGAAAAATAATTGATGCCATTTTGTCTTTAGAAACATCGGCATGATCAATAAGTCTAAATGTACTCTATTTGCTTGGTTAAGTTTGCTTTGGGTAACTCACACTGAACTCGGGTTGACAAAGCTTAATTTTCTGAAGTATACTGAAATATAGGAGATCAATAAAGGTTTTCTGTATGAAAATATGTTTTTGATATATTATTATATTTGAGAAATATTACTAAAATATGTTTTTTGCTTCTTATAGTAATTTCATAAGGTGCGCTCTAATTCGCAGTTAAATTGATCGAGAAATCTAAAGAAAATTTGATTCGATTCAATATATAAATATAAAATAATTTTTTTTTTCTGAATCATTCTTTAATCTGATTTCTGTTCAAAATTACGAGGTCATCGCTACACATTCCGCATCCTGTTTCAAAGCTGGAGGTTAATACGGCTAATCTAATCTTTCATGAATTCTGTAGATGTTCTGAATCTGAACAAATGATACTATTAAGAGTGAGAAAAAAATAACGTTACACTCTAAGCGTTTGAGCCGTGTTTTCTCGTTTCTCATGTTGAGTTCAAAAGTAGATGATTCAAGTTTATGCACATAATTTCTTATACTACCATAGATAAAATGTTCTTAGGATTTCAGAGACTTGATCAAACGCATTAAAGATACAATTATTCACTTTAAAAGAAGATTTTCAAAATTTTTAATCGAATAGATCAAAATAGGTAATCGCTTTGATGGTGAAATTTTTTTACAGAATGCATCTTCTCGCAACACAAAAAGTATAAGTTCGTTTATTAGTTTTGTAAAATTGTTCACAAATTTTGGACGTGAAATCGCTCTTTCGTAAAATAATCGTTTCGTAAAAAAATAGACGGGAGGCTGTCTCTGCGAAACGGCAGCTGGAATTGAGGGACGTAAACTTACTTACCTTACTCAACTGTGACTAAAGTAGCTCTATGTGATTGATTAGGTATGAGAAAGCGCGGGAAACTAGGTTGGTCACTGCTTGCGCGCATATCGGTCGCTGTGATTTCATCAAAATTCTTCGTGATTTTCACCAACTTTGTAGATTGATTGTGATTAAACTGTAACTCAAAATTCTAAAATTATTTTTGAGATGTTCATTTCCTACCTTTCTCTGTTAAAAGAAACTAAAACCAACTCTCTATGTTATTTGGTTGCTGAACGATAAGCGTTTAACTTTACCACAAAAAGCGTCATCATTTTTTCCTTTCCCGACATCCCATTAGACCACTATAGAGGGACGAAAGTTGACGTATAAAGAAATATGTTCACAAGCTGATCATGGAAATACTGTTAAAATCTAGATAGATTTCTATGGATATTGCCTGTTATTAACCTGTTAACCGGGTATGACGAAATATTTCGTCATATCAGGAAGACTACTTCAATGGGCATGACAGATTTTTCGTCATGGAAATTTTAAACCTTAAAGCGAGCGCTCATACGCAGTAGATAATTCTATAGTACATTGTATTACATATTTAAATCGCGTTCTTTTTCAAAAATCCATGAAACTTTTACTTATGTAATATGTATTTATTAACTCCATTCTAAAACAGATTATATAAATAAAAATTGCATTAAAATTTATAAAAAAAATTATATAAATATATAATAAGATGCACGATAGAACTATCCCCTACATACGCGCTCCTGCTGGAAGGTTAATTCTTTGTACATTGAAAATATTTGATTTATATTTTATATATTATAAAATATTTTGTCGTAATAAATATAATCAATGCATTAAAGATGAGCTCCTTTTACTATCTGAGGTGTGATGATATACTTCTCACTGCGAATATGAAAATCCCCATTGCGAAACGAGTTGATCAAAAGTTTATTCCCCACTTAAGAGGTTAAAGAAATCTATAATAGTGTGTTTTTGAAATTTGGTAGGATATATGGGACCTTTCGGAAACGGGACGTCGAACTTTCTTATTCGTACTCCAAAGTAAAAATCAAAGTGCTACATTATAGAATTAATCATTTCATCACAGGTCTTGAACCTTTCCTGACCTTTCTCTAAAGAATTAGTTTATCTTCTCCTGATTGATGCGTCTGCGGAGACGAAGGTAATCCAGACCACTAAAGCCATGTGACGACAACCTTTTAGTTTACCAAGCCCTGAGTTAAAAGCCTATCGATTTGGTGAGAAAATATTGAGTTAGAATTTAGAAGTTGGAACACACACTTAATTAAACGGCGCCAAGTCGCCAAAGCAAGATGACTGCTAATGAAGTAGTGATGAGTCGTTCACTCCGGAACGAATCCGAGGATCCGGATCCTCAAAAGGAACGACCGGATCAGATTCCGAGCAAAAGGAACGAAGCCGCCGAATCCGCGGAATCGGATCCATGATGAATCCGTGGAATCGGATCCGTAATGAATCCGCGGAATCGGATTCGTGAATCGGAATTGGATTCACTCTGATTCCGCGGATTCGGAATTACTGATTCCGATTCAGAATCACTGATTCGGATCCATAATTTTGGAAGAGGATTTGTTTCGTTCTGGAATGAACGATACATCATTTGGGGTCATGGATGATGCAGATAAGTTTCTTTGCGAGGAGCAGGAGAGGATGGTAAGATTCGGTTGACGCTGTGCATAGAGATGGATTTCTGAGGTTGTTTACGAAGGAACCAAAAGAATAGTTGGTTTGACTAATGATTCTTTTGATATTGCTCGAGAAGTAAAAGAGTTTCTAGTAAAAAAAAAGACGCAAGTAAAAAGAATTCATAATAATTATAATTAAAAATAATTATAATTTTTTGTTCTTAACTCAAGATTTCAATATCAAAAATAGTTTCCTTATTTGAATCTCGGTACATTGAAATTAATAGATTTGATAAATACTATTTAAGAGAAAAATTTGAGTCTGTACTTTTTTCAAACAGTCAAGAATTTTCGATATAAAAGTTTAAGATAAGTCAACAAATAGGCACTCATTTTAAAAATTATTAAGAACTAATATTTGTCCATTTGAGTAATTTAAAGAATTACTCACATACGTCGAATACACTACGTCGAATTTTTTTTATATACCTTTTGGTTTTGAACACTTCATTTAAGTATGCCATCCTCAGCACACGCTAAAGTGGCGAAGTCGGTAGAACGCCCTGTTTCGAATCTTGCTGTCATGGGTTCGAGTCGCGGGCAAGCGTTGTCGTTGTAAGACAAAAGTTTTGAAAATTTTAATTTCGGATATTTTCTTTATAAAGTTATTTTATAATATATATTCAGCATTTCATTTTATTTTACTCTTTATTTCCAAACCTGATTTATTATTAGATAGATTTTAAATAATTCCTATTCTAACTTATTAGTTTTCCCATATTTATATATAAGTTTAAGGAATTATTTAAAATTTATCTAATAATAAATCAGGTTTGGAAATAAAGAGTAAAATAAAATAAAATGCTGAATATATATTATAAAATAACTTTATAAAGAAAATATCCGAAATTAAAATCTTCAAAACCTTTGTCTTGCAACGACAACGCCTGCCAGCGACTCGAACCCATGACAGCAGGATTCGAAGCAGGGCATTCCACCGACCAAGCCATGAATGCACATGGTTTGTCCTGCATATTTAAATGACATCTATAGTTTGCTCAAAATTTAAAAGCAATTAATTCAACTGACAGGAATTAACTAAAAAATTACATTTTCTTAATATAGTTAATAACAGATTTTAATAGCAGTGGATCTTTGATAACTGCAAGGAATTGTTTTATATTCCTTTATGATCATTAAAAGATTTTTTATTGCATGGAGCTCATTAGAATTGGGTGAGTTTATATCTAATTAGAAAGAAATCTGAGTTGAAATTTCATTATTGAACGCTTCAGTAAATTAAATGACATTCATGGGAAATCTCAACCAGATAATAGAAATCAAACGCTTCTCAAAATACTGAAGGTTCTAGCAAAGTTTCGTTAAATTCATTAACGACATTTTAAATAATTAACAGAAATGTTAATTGAAAAAAATTTGTAATTAAAACTAATTATTAAAATGATCATCAATATAATTAATTATCAATTTATAATTATTAATCAAAATTATTCATTAAAATTAATATCAATATAATTAATTATCTAATGAAAATTATAATTTTATTAATTATGATTCATAATTATATTAAAATAAAAGTTCAATAATAAAGATTATTACAGTAATTATCGGCGATAAATCCAATTACGTTCGGGAATCGGAACGAATCCGCGGATCCGGATCCGTGAATCCGACTCCACCAAAAAAACGAATCTGACACATCACTATAATGAAGCACAGATGTGCATAATCCGCTAACCACGGTGGCCTAGTGGTGAGGTCTCGGCTTTGGGGCCGGAGGGTTCCAGGTTCGAGACCCGATTCCACCGAAGATCCGCCGTGTATGGGGCCTGTTGCACGTTAAATCATATGTAGTGGTCAAACGTCCTCCCGTTGGTGTGGCGTAAAAATACCCACACTGGCCCGGCCTACCCAAAAAGGGTGTAAGGCCGGTAGAGGACCAGTGGGGAGACCTCCACCAGCATGTGGAGGACGGGATTTATTGGGTACAATAAAGAAAATGATACAGGCATTGCCCGAACAGGGGCAGTAATTTTAAATACAAGAGAGCTGGGAGTGTAAACATGGTTCGACCCACCTCGGTGAGGAGAAAATAGCTTGAATTACTGCTCGGGCAAACAAGGAACAGTAAAAATATATAAAAATAGATAAGTAGTGAAAAAGAAACAAACAAAAAAATAAACACAGAAAAAGCAGTAAAAATCAGATATATAAAAAGGTCAAATATTTTGAAACCCCATAATATAAAAACAAAACCGTTGGTGTGGCGTGGAAGTTTGGAGAGGGGGGTGCCAGCTCAGGTGTCGTCCTCGTCATCTGACCGAGGTTCAAAATTACGAGGTCCGTCCCAAAATAGCCCTCGTGTTGCTTCAAAACGGGACGTTAATATAACTAAACTAAACTAAGCATAATCCGCTATGTGGCCGAAAAGTTAAAACTCAGCGATTTGTCCGGGTGCTGAACCAATCATCCAACCACAAAGATGCGCTTCTATTCCGGGCTAATCAGTGGAAGGGGTCAAAACGTAACTGCTTCTCTTTGTCGGCTTCAACTTGTGCGGTCTACAACAACCGAACCGCACCGTCCTTCCGAACCCCTCGGGGTTTGCATAAGAGGGGGCCGTTTTACGACCTCTTTTATGACTTCTTACGCTCTCCTCTTCAGATGCCTTAGGGATTTCTTGTGTGGTCTGTCGTTGGGAAGCAGGGAAGGGGAGACCTCATAACAGCAATAAACTGTTCCTACCCAAAGAATATTTTGCACTGCGATTGTACCGAGAACAGGATTGCACACAAATCTGAGGTTATTTCCTGTTTTTCTGTTGGTTTACATGGAAAAAAATTGTAGATAAAAGCTAGTGCCTTGCTGCTAAACCAAAGAAACTTAATTTAGCCCTTAAAACCCCAGTTTTTAAATAATTGATATTAAAATGGTTTTTTTTTTTACTTTCATTTCTTGAATAAAACATGGGAAAAATATTTTGAAAATCCTATTTTGTTTTACGTTTGGTTTACGGCTAAAACAACAGTTTTTAACCAATCAACAAAACTTGACTTTTAGTGAGAAAAAAATTTCCTTCATAAATTTCTATATTGCAAAACACAGATGAATTTTAATAAATAAAAATACGGATAAGTAATGCCCTTAACCTTGAAGAATAAAATACGGTATTCTCAAACGTACAAAGCTAAAAAGATGCAGACTCAAGTGAAAAACATCAATTTATTTTTATTTTTTTATCAGCACTCAAGGCTGGAATCTATACGTCGTAAATTGATTTCATAAAAAATTTCAGCGTGTATCCTATTTGCAACGAAAGGCATTAGAGCTTCAGTCTTATTCTCAAGGTTTTAGAAGACAAAATTGTGTATTTTTCTTAAAGGCAACACTGGGCCTTGAAGGGTTAACACATGTTACCATCCTGGAGACTAAGACTGGTTTTTTTCGGGAACGGGGAGGTCTAAAACTTGAAGATTCTCTAAAATTATTTGACTATTAAGATGCTTAGTTTTAAATGCTTCTTCATGAGAAAGTAAAAAATGATAGCTTCATATCAATATTTGGATCATCAATATTGCATCACCATAAATATCACCCGTATGCAACTCCTTCTCTTAATAATGAATGGAAGATTTTACTTTGGAAGTCTAATTTCATTTTCTTATTTCTAATGTAATTTGAAAAATTAATTGATATCACCTGATAAACTCGGGGTTACTCGGGATGGAAGAGCTTCATAGTCTAATATCTTTAATGCAAAAATGACTTTTATATAAAATATCATAATTCACAAAGTCCTCTCATTATATGGATCGTTCTAAAACATTAATAACGGTCAAGAATTAATTACCTTGAATGTACAGAAGACACATAGCATTTGCGAACAAATTTTAATTAATAAAAAAAATATTTTCAATATTTTTGATTTCTACAGCATACAAAAAATTAGTGATTCAGTTTTATTCTTAAAAATTATCGACATAATTATAAGGGAAAAACAATCCCTCAAGAAACGTATAAGTAGTAAATAAAAACATAAAGGGTAGATCACCCGTATGCACATCCTTCAACAAGATAATGTGCATTAAATTTCCTCCTGGAAATTATCTTTTATTTTCGTAATTTAAAATCCTAAGAATTACTTATTATATTCATCTGGCTAAAATATCGTCGAACTCGATTCAAAAATCGAATGCGAAATATCTTAGTTATTTACAAAAAGAAAAAGAAAAAAAATGACGGGGGGCTGTCTTTTCAAACAGCCGCTGATGTTAAAGGCGTAAGAGTACTTGACTCTTTTCCGATTTTCAAATTTTTTTTGTAAATTCTGTTGTTACACTTTATCTCTAAAATAAGATATTAGTAATGTTTTTAACATATGTAGTTACCGAGGATCTCCCACACAACGTTTTTTGTGGCGTGCGAATCAAATTCCTTCCGGAGACACCAATGGGATGAAAGTAGTCCTACGTTAAAAAAAATCAGCTTTCTGAATTTCGTACCCGATTAAAACCGATTGTTTGTCTGAAAATAAAGTTCTCATTTTAACTAAAGCCATAAAAATCCATTGACTTAAAATGACATTACAGCTATTAGTTTCTCACCAATGAGCTTATACTTCGTTTGTAAACAGCACAATCAGTGCATTTCATGCACAACATTATTTTCTGGGGGAGAATGAAATGTTTTTAGAACAGTTTCATCTAAAAGCGGCTTGATTTTGTAGAGTGATGAAATGCACTAATTTTCACTCAAAAACTCCTAAAATATTTGTAATTTGGGAAGGCGGCTCATATTAGAGATTGATGTGTATAATGTTTGATTAATCTTCCAAAATGTCAGTGAAAGAAACGAAAGAAAAGGTTTGATTCGTTAATAACAAGTTGAGATCTACTTTTCTAGTAGTAGGTCTTTAACCCTGGAATGGTAACGTCCAGTGGCGAATACAGGATTCGGGCCGGCCCCCCCCCCCGGAGGTCATACAAATTTTGTATCGTAGTGACGAATGTCAAACCTCATGGCTTTTCCGTAAACAAAATTAATTTTATCTCAAAAACTATTGTGAATTTTGGGACGAAACTTGATACACATAGAAAAAGGCATACCAGATCGAATTATTCAAACATCTTCGTTTTCGTAATGGAAAAGTTTCAAGATAACAGTTAATGAATTCGGTCAATCAGTTTGTCTATCTGAATTAATCCGTCCTCTTGAGCCATTAACATCGACACTAGTTTTGCGAAGATGCGAAAATATATACCTAAGTTACAAAGGTGTCCTTTTTTTTGTTTGTTGTCTACTGTACTGTCTGTCCGCCACGAGAACTGTCGCCGCCGAATTGTCTAGTTTACGGCGGTCGCTATAGCAACTGGTTATGCTAGGAAAGATCCATTTCGAATACGAGGAATCCAACGGAAGTTGGAGTTTTTTTTTATTCTTGGCGCCAGTTTGCGGCGGAATACATTTGAATGAACTGCTACCTACAAGAAATGGATTCTTCCAACGATAACCTGTTTCTATAGCGACCGCCGTAAACTAAACAATTCGGCGGCAACAGTCCTCGTGGCTGACAGACAGTACGCACATCTTCGCTTTCAACATTTCAAAATGGCATTTGTCTATATTCACCTACAATTTAACTAAAAATATTCAAAAAAATTCATGTGAAGACTACATTAAAAGACTTAAAGCTTTTTGGAATGACCGCTACTTCTCTTCAAGAAATGACTATGTGAATTGCACTCATCTATTATACATATTTGTTTTCTTAATTAATTCTTCATCATATTATTCTCACCAATGAATTTGCACTATTCTTACCAAAAATATTAACTTTTAAATGCCTCGCATCATAACTTTATGATGCACTAAGGAATCGGAGAATATATTCAATAAGAATTAAACCTTAACCAGCCGATTTTTTAAAAATTGATTTTAAAATGTTTTTGACTTTCATTTCTTGAATAAAACGTGGGAAAAAAACTTGAAAAATCCTACGTCTTAAGTATGGTTTATGGCTAAAATAGTTTGTTACCAACTGACGACACTGGGCTTTACTTCCTTGATAAATTCTATAATATCAAACACAGATGAATTTTAAGAACTGATAATGAGGATAAGGAATTTCCATCAACATTATAGAATAAAATATGGTATTCTCAAGCGTACAAACAAAGCGGAATAGATGCAACCTCAAGAGAAAAACATCAATTTATTTTTTATCAGCACTCAGGCAGTCATCTATATTATAAATTGATTTAATGAAAAAAAATCAGTATGTATCCTATTGGCAAGAACAGGCATTACAGCTTCAGTCTTATTCTCAAGATTTTAGGAGACAAAATTGGGATGTTGCTTAAAGGCGACACTGAAGCTTTAAGGGTTAACGCTAATGATGATTTAAGTAAAGAGATTAAAGTAAAATGATATAAATAACTATACCTCCCAAATTTAATTTTTTAACGATAGACATATAAATAATTACTCAATCACAAAAATAAATTACACATCTTCACACATTTCAACTTAAATTTTATTATTTGAATGTCAATTAAAATACAGCCCATAGTATTTTCAATATTGAAACACTTTACAAAATCATTACACTACGTCTTAACAGAGCGGGAAAAATCACACACATAAATAAGCTTGGGCTGTTAAAATTATGCTTCAAATTTCACAGATGCGAAATAGAACGAATAGTATGAATCGCATTTTCACTCAATAGTAACTTGCAGAAGTATTTTGGAACATACTTGAAAATTTTTAAAAGGCTTAGAACCTATTAAAATGACCGAATCTTCTGATAATATGCTTAATGTAGTGCAAAAATTTACAATATTTAAACGATACAAGTAATATTACATGAACTAAATCTCAAGACTATTAAATATCACGCTTAATGCTGAAAGAAGCAAACATTTAATAGTTACATATTTTATATTATGTCAAAATATATATGAAATCGGCACATAAAAAATCCTTCAAGCTCAAAGCGCATATTGAAAGTTATGAATAAATTTCACACAATACAGAAATATGCAAAGTCATAAAATATCATTATTTAACTCCACGAAATGCTATGGTATGATTTTCAGCAACTTAAAAATGCTCAATAATACAAAGCATACGAAAATGCAAACATAAAATAACTATGCCATCTTTGGTTTTAAAAGTATTATACGACGGTTTAAAGCAATTTTAAGATATGCCCAAAATGTTGCATACACATAATGAAATTCAGTCATAGTTTTTTCCGAAAATACTTCAGACAGTTTATTTATTTCCTTGCAACAAATTAAAATTTTTATCAAACATTAAAGGAAATGCTGAAAAAATTCTCAGCTTCAGAAAATTATATTAAAAAAATAAAGTATAAAATTCGAAAGAAAATTTGGTTCGTATCTAGAAGTTGGAACACCTGCGATTTCGTCGCCAATATGGTTACCTGAGGAGTGAAGCGGATTAGTTCCATTGGCAACCCATCGGCTAGATCGCTTACGTCATGGCGAGCGTTTCGCGTTTTTGAGTTATAAAAATCCGCGTAGTATGTATACAAGACATAAAAATATTTATCAAATATTTAATTAAATAATAAAATATATTTTAATTAGGATGATTTCAAGTAGTAAAAAAATAACAAATATAACTTGGGATAAATTAGTGGTTATATATTTTTCCTATCACATAATTGAGAGATTTTTTCTTTGCCTTATAATAAAAATCGTTTGCATGGAATTTTTGAAGTTGCTTGGTCATATTTTGGAATTTATCGTTTGGAATGCTGTCTTCACCTGCGCGATGATTTCCTTAATGCGCCGCATTTTTCTTTTACATATATTAAGAGCGTTTCCTCCCAAGTGCAAATATTAGAACTGAGTAAGTCTTAATCTTTTATTATTACTTGTTTTGAAGAATATTCGCTGCCTCATTAGAGTAATTAAAAGAATGAGATTCCGTACATTCACTAAGCTAGCGAAGCTGCTACGACCCCGCTTTGCTAAAAACGAAGCTGCTGATGTTTTTTAAGTTAAAAAAAGTTGCCCCGTGTCCACTTCAGATCCCGCATGTATCGCGAGCACAATTTCTCCTGCTTCATTAGAATAATTAAAAGAAGCAGATTCCTTACATTCCATGAGCTAGGAAAGCTAATAGTTCTGTTGAAATTCTACATTTAAAACTGGAGACAGTGCAACGACAAACCACAAAAGCAATGGGTTCGAAAAAAGATTAAACGATTAACTTTTAACTGTGACCGATGCACGTTTGTTTACCATTAGCATGCATTTTGCTTTGGCGACTTGGCGCCGTTTTAATAAGAGTGCGTTCCAATTTGTAGATTTCAACCGAAATTTTTATTTTTCAGTTTCAAAAAATCATAAAATAATGTAATGTCAACGTATGAAAAAAATCTAGAAATCAAAGAAATTTAAAACGTCAGCTGCAATCTTGGGTTCATCATTTATCAAATTGATCCAATCATTTGTGGAAAACCATGTTTCGATATTTGTAGCAATCAAGGCCATGACAGTAGACTTCAACAGTTCGTCGTTGTGAAAAAAAGCCAATTTCATGACACGATGTATATTTCTCATCGAAATTTGAGGGATTAGTAAACCGACACAGATCTGGCCAAGTTCAGAAACGTCATATTTATCAGAAGCATAATAAAGGTCGCATAAAAATTCAAAGTCACAACTCGGTAACTTACCAGTGTACAAGAAAGAAACGAGAACTTTTAGTACAGGCATTTTGATATCCGTGACGGTGACCACGTTCTCTTTCACCTCTCTCATATCATTTTCAAACATCTTTGCGAAAACAGGAGATCGTGCACACAGGACAGCTTTGCTTACAGTCTCGGTTTCTTCACCAACTCGCAACAGCACTTTCTCTTTCAACGATGATTCCGAGGAATTCCTTAAAACAGCCGCTAATGACCTCAGGTTATATAAACTATCCTTTGAAATGTTACCAACCTTTTTCACTAATCCAGTTGAAACACATCCAGGGTATATTACTTTGCAGATGAAAGCTACAGTATTATTCGGATGCGTTTTTAGTTTTTGGAAACTTTCATCTTTAGAAGATAATTTTATCAAATCATAGTAATAGAAGGAGCCATAGGAGCTCGAAGATGCATTTAAACTTTTGGATAACAACAATGTTTTAGAGCCAATAATCATTGAGACGAAACACTTCAGGTTTCCCGAATTGGATGTAATTCTAAATGTAATGTCGTCTTTAGAACCGTACAGAGAGGCGTAATATGTATTCTCATTCAGCATTTTAAATTGCTCTGTACTAACACTCAAATTATTGATCAAAGAAACTTCAGGAATGGACCATGTAAAGAAGTAGTACTCACTCTTGCCACCGTTGTAAATTTTATGATGCTGACAATATTTATCCATAACGAATGAAATAACTCTTCGAAACCTCACACAGAAACAGCCAGGCTTTTCTAATCCAGCGCAAAAGTTTTAAATTAACCAAGTAAGGCAATATTAATCGCTTAAAAATTCAGTATTTCTGAGACTTTGCGTAGTAGCAATGAATAAAAAAATACATCATTACTCAGCAGATACGCAACGTCGCTGCTATTGGAAGGCTCAAAGCCAAGGTTTACCTGAAAATAGCTCGAAACATGACGAGGATCGACATTAAGTACTGATAAGAAGAACTGATTTGTTCACATTACTTTTAGCAGACTAACTGATACGAAAAGTCCAAGGATAATTTGAGATAAAGCAGCCGAGAAGCGCTCGCTATCTCAAACTATCTTATCATCATCATACATACTTTTCTGTTTCTTTTATTTATTTTTCTTGTTAATTCAAATATATATTTTTTCTATTATTTATCATCATCATCTGACATGAAAAGAAGTGATTTATTCATCCATGCATAAATATCGGACTTATTTTTAATTTTATATTTTATTCCAATTTTAAAATAGTATTAGTTAAACGGGAAAACAAATAAAAACAGTATTGTAAATATTTCATATTAACTTATAAGGTTAGTTAACGTTTACACTTCATAATAATCAACTGTTCCAAGTGTCAAGAATTCAGTTTAACATACACTATATCAGAGGTTCCCAAACTGTGGTACGCGTACCCCTGGGAGTACGCGAAGGACCACTTTGGGGTACGCGAAATCAAAGTTGCCAATGGCGGAAACAAGAAAACATAAGGGATTAAAAAGAGTTGCAGAATTTTGTTGCCGTTTAATAACTGTACCACATGAATAGTTGATTATTACGATGTGTAATTTTTAGCTGTCCTTATAAGTTAAAACGAAATTATTACAATATTGGTTTCATTTGCTTTGATGTTGAACTAATGCTATGGAAAAAATGGAATAAAGCATAAAATCAAAAATAAGTCGTGCAAATGTTATGAATTCGAGCCAGTTCACTCTTAAGCTAATCTAAGCCATTAACATTATTGATAGAAACTTCTTTGCATAGACGGATAGTTAGGGGGGAAGAGTTGGATATGACAGTAGGAGGTACGCGAAAACAAAAAGAATAATCAAGGGGTACGCGAGGGAGAAATGGTTGTGAACCCCTGCATTAAACCCATTATTATTCTGTGACTTTGAACAGGGCATAAGCTGTAACTAGCTGCATGGCCCGGCGTTGCACGGGCTATCTCGAATAATGCGTCATTCTCTGGCGGAGAGAAGAAGTGAGGTCACATGACCAGCGTTGCTGGGGATTTTCATTTGTCCGCGTCCAGTTTATAAACGCATGAAGAAAGATGCACTACATACGTGAAATCTCAAAGTTAAATCTCACGGAAAAAAACATTTTTAGTAAAAACCCTATTTGAGCGACTTGATTCACAATGTTCCTTCATATCAGTTTTGAAAACCCGCACAAAACGCCATCCGCATTGCATTGTTGAAAGTTCCATATTGCATTGTTGGAGTTTTCAACAATGAATGAGAAACATGCAATTAAATATTTGTTTAAACAATGAAATCAGTTTGAATTGCGCTGCAATAATGAAAAGTATCTATATATATAATTCTCTTACGTGGCGACAAAAAAAGGTCGAATTTCTTAATCACCATTTGGCAATAGCTCGCACGTTTGATTTGTTTACATCCGCGGAAAGTCCGAAGCCGCTTCGTGTGATCACGTTTATTGAAAACTATTTTTAGTAGTTGGAAATTTGTAAAAATAATGAATTTAAGTCGTGCTGTCGGATATATTATCCGAAATGAACAAAAGCGAACTGAACGGGAGTCCACATAATATGCAACAGAATTATCAAGATGCAATGGCTATGGTACGCAAGTTTGGTAAACCAGATCTCTTTCTGACCTTTACTTGCAACCCATCTTGGTTTGAAGTTTTAAATTGCATGGAGGGAGTACAACGTCCTGAAGACCGACCTGATATTATTATACGTGTATTTAATATGAAATTAAAAGAACTTTTAGAAGGTATTTGCAAGCATGGAATATTTGGAACTGTTTTGACCTATATTTATGTTATTGAGTTCCAAAAGCGAGATTTGCCTCATGCCCACATTCTTCTAACATTAGATTCAGAAAGCAAAATTCGCACTAAAGATGACATTGACAAGTTTGTGAGTGCAGAACTTCCAGATCCTTGCACTGATCTTAGACTCCTCCAAATTGTGACAAAATGCATGGTACATGGCCCATGTGGAACTATAAATATAAATTCTCCTTGCATGAGAGATGGACAGTGCTGCAAAAGTTTTCCGAAACAATTCAAGGATGATACAGAGGAAAATGTTAATGGATACCCTATTTATTGCAGAAGAGCTACTGAACCTGTCGAAGTAGGGAAATATTCCATCGATAACAGATGGGTTGTCCCATATAATCCTTGGTTGCTTAAAAAATTTAATGCACATATTAATGTTGAAGTTTGTGCCTCAGTTAAAAGTGTCAAATACTTATATATATATGTATACAAAGGACATGATGCAGCCTCGGTCAAAATACAAAAAGAAGGTGCTCTGGATCATGATGAAATTTTAAGTTTTGTTGAAGGTAGGTATGTTAGTACACCTGAAGCCATGTGGCGTTTAAATGAATTTAATTTGTCGCATAAATCCCACACTGTAGTGCGCTTAGCTGTGCATTTACCACAGCAACAGCCGATTGTGTACCAAGACGGTCAAGAAGCCCAAGCAATTGAACGAGCTGCTTTAAGAAAAACAACACTAACATCATGGTTTGAACTAAACAAAAATGATCCTTCAGCTCACAACATTTCTTACTTAGATATTCCACAATATTATATGTTTGATAAGAGTACCACAAATTGGAAGAAGCGACAACGTGGTGGACAAAATGTTATTGGGAGACTGCCAGTAGTTAGTATACTGGATATTGAGAGGTACTATTTGCGGATGCTACTACTGCGCAAGTCTGGGGCCATTAGTTTTGATGATATTTTGACCGTAAATGGATTAAGATGCATTACATTTCAACAAGCATGTCAGGAGTATGGACTTCTTCGAGGTGACCAGCAGTGGCATGATGCTTTGAATGACGCTGCACAATTTCAATCTCCGAGACAGTTGCGCATGCTGTTCGCAATGATTTGTGGCTTTGGAGAAGTGGAGGATGTTCCAGATTTATGGGTGCAACATCAAGTTTCACTTTGTGAGGACTTTGTGCATCGTTATTCTGAGCAGACTGGACCTCACTATACACTTGCAGATATTGAGGAACTGCTTACATCCTACAATTTAAGTCTCCAAAAACTGCATCTACCAACTGTAGATTTGCCTGCAAGTGTTTTGGAGAGAGTGAACTTTGATGTTGTGGAAGAGCAGGCTAAACCTAATAGTTATACTATGCAGTTAAATAGTGAACAGCGGAATGTTGTGGAAATCTTATTAAGTGCAGTGTACAACAACGCTGCAGATACACCCAAGTGTTATTTTTTAGATGGTCCTGCTGGGACAGGAAAAACTTTTGTTTATTCAACTTTGCTTCTCACAATACGTGGTACAGGTGATGATGTTATTCCTGTTGCATCTGCAGGTATTGCTGCAACAATATTAATAAGGGGGAGAACAGCCCATTCTGTTTTTAAAATTCCAATTGATTTAAATGCAACATCTACTTGCAATTTGAAGCCTAATACAAAAGAAGCTGACATGTAACTGAAAACAAAATTAATTGTGTGGGATGAAGCACCCATGACAGATGTTCATGCTTTCTTAGCTGTTGATAGACTTTTACAAGATCTCACAAAATGTAAAGAACCGTTTGGGGGCAAAGTCATTCTACTGGGTGGAGATTTGCGCCAAGTTCTTCCAGTAATTTTAAGAGGTTCAAGAACATTAACTGTTGCCAGCTCCTTGAAAAAAAACACGCTCTTTGGTTGAAATTTCATAAGTTATATCTGACAAAAAATATGTGTGCCCTTGAATCTGAAAGGGATTTTGGTGCTTGGTTGTTGGACGTTGGAGAGAAAAAAAGTGGCTCAACGATTCAGTTGCCTTTGCAATGCTACCCTTCAATACAAGACCCTATACATCAATTGTACAGTGACATAGAGTTTTCCAGTGTGACCCCACAGGAGCTTAAAGATCGAGCTGTCCTTACTGTTAATAATGAGCGATCCATGGAAATCAACAATAAAGTGTTGGAATTTATGCCGGGAAATGAAACTGTTTATAAAGCAGTTGATATGATCATGAGTGAAGATCCTCAAGATCAATTGACATTTCCTGAAGAATTTTTAAATTCTTTGACACCAACTGGTTTTCCTCCATATGAGTTAAAGTTGAAAATAGGTTGCATTATAATGCTGTTGAGAAATTTAGCTCCCTCTAAAGGATTATGCAATGGTACACACCTAATTATCACAAAATTGCAGCAAAACATTATTCAGGCAAAATCCATTGATGGTACAGAGACATTTCTCATTCCCCAAATCCCTTTGATTCCATCTCAGACTAACATGCCTTTCAAATTTAAACGTATGCAATTTCCCATTCGTTTAGCCTTTTCCATGACAATTAATAAGTCGTAAGGCCAAACTTTTGAAAAGATATGTTTGGTGCTCAATGAGCCGGTTTTTAGTCATGGACAACTCTATGTTAGCTTATCATGAGCACGATCTTTTGAATTTGTTTCTGTGGTAGCTCCAAAATGTGAAATATTTAACTGTGTTTATGAGGAAGTTTTCTGTGATTGATTGTCAAGTGTATTTTTTTGCATTACATTTTTAATTTGTTTCAATGTTGTATATTATTTTATATCTGAGTGGATTGAATATACCTGCTTTGATACAATTTTTTTTTGTAGAGCACAATCTTCAATGTTGTATATTATTTTATATATGAATGTATTGAATATGTATATACCTGCTTTCGTACAATTTATGTTTTCGTAGAGCACGATCTTTTGAATCTGTTTCTGTGATAGCTCCAAAATGTGAAATATTTAATTGTGTTTATGGGGGAGGTTCCTGATGCTTTCACTATATAAAAAACGGCCCTTTTCAGGGCCAAAAAATTTTATTCCTTCTTTATTAAGGTGAAAGCATTAAAAGGAAATCAGCTTTACTTTGTAAGTTTTATTTGAAGAAAAATATCTTTTTTGAGGCTAAAAAATTTTATTCTGTGCTGATTTAAGTTAAAGCATCAGAAGCAAAATAAAGCTGATTCATATATATATATGCAGATTTTAGAATAACTTCTAGGACACACAGTGTCTTCATTATAGCGAGCGAAGCGAG
This sequence comes from Araneus ventricosus, assembly GCA_013235015.1. NCBI lineage: Eukaryota > Metazoa > Arthropoda > Arachnida > Araneae > Araneidae > Araneus > Araneus ventricosus. The sequence goes on along the minus strand of BGPR01010999.1, from coordinate 1,307 downwards.
CAGGGTTTGCGTAGCAAACCTGGGAGGATTGCAACGCAATCCTTCTGGGGGTTGGCGAGCTTTAGCGAGCAGGGGGCAGAGCCCCCTAGTTGTTGTAAATTAGTTTTTAATTAACATATTTTTTACTAATTAAAATTTCGGAATTTAATTGGTCAAAATGGATTCCTTGAATTATTCCCCATCTTTTTGTACTTTCCGCGCGTTTCTCCGTTCAGCGGTTCGTGAGAAGATAGCCTCACATACATACGTTTGTTTACCTTCGGATTTTAATATATAAGATGGCCATTTACAGAGACATCGTCTGTGTATCCCTTGATTTGTTTGGTTTTTAAATGCATCTCTATAATAATATCACCTGAATCAATGCGATGATATAATTCCCTTTCATCAAACCGGTTGGCGTATTGTAGATTCCAGTGATATACGAAGCTCTTCTCTGTCTTTTCCTTCTCTAATATCTTATGAGTTGGAGTTATGAGGATGAAAGAAGGTGGAAAAGAATGCAACTTATGTGAAGCTTTATGATAAGGTGTCGCAAGTTGAGGTTCAAAATCACTTTTCAACCTCTAACTTCTAAGCTATTGCAGCCATCGAAAAACTTTCAAAGTAAAAGCTGTTTGCTACGATAAGGCGATAATTCGTCTAATTTCAATTTTCTTTCTATGCTCGGTTTTAAACCTTTCTTGGTCGGATTTATTTTTCAAATCTTCGACATTTCCTAGCAATATTCAGAAATACGAAAATTAATCGCGGAATAATTGTCGAAAGATAGCTTGCATTTCTTTTTCCCAGAAAGTACAACCGATTGTTCTCGAAATAGAACGCAACCGTTGGCATTTCAGATTACAGCTTGCTAATCAGAATTTCGGTTACTGTTTTTCTATTATTCTACTCAACTGTTTGATAAGCATTTTATTTGTTAAGATGCATTCATTGACGTAAGAAACAAGCCTCTTTGCCAGATTTGTTGTCACCCTTTTGTTTCAAACAGTCTAATCGAAATAACAGAGATAAAAGGCTGATATCACAGATTTCACTTCCTATCGAAAAAGAATATCGTCATTCAAAATGCAAATGGTCGTATATCAAAAAATTCCTTTCGGTTGAATTCTACTAGTCGGTACCATTTCATATCGCCAACAGATGCCAAGCCACCAGGTGCATATTAATTATAGTCGCCATTGCAATTCATTGCATTGTTTACCTTAGAAGCCATTTTGCTTTTTGGAATTGGAGACTTGGCATCGGTTGGCGATATGAAGGAATACCGAGTAGTGGATTTCAACCAAACAGAATTTTTGTTATAC
>BGPR01010998.1:16443-50269 GCA_013235015.1 Araneus ventricosus | reverse complement strand
TCCAGGCTTATATTAGAAATGATTTAAATTAATAAAAACTTTGTAACGCAACGAAGCACACCTGAATTGATGAATATCATTGTTATGAGGGTAATGCATCATTTTTCTGTTCTCTGCTTTGGTATATTCTGTGAATTCAAAATTAATTTCATTCATCATACAGAAACTTCTTCACACGCGAAAATTTATGTATAATAATATGCTTGTTAATAAATATCATATAACATTCTTTTGAGGTATTGTTTTTATTTTAATATCTTGCCGCAAGGTTAATTAGTTATTATCAACACTCCTATTGGACATAAGATTATAACACTTTTCTCGTGATGTTCTTTTGATTTTAAATTTGAAATGGAATAAAAAAACCCTTTTAAATTGTGATTGCTTTTAATAAATGAAAAGAATAAGCAGTTAAAGTTAAAACTTGGTATTTTGTTTATTATTTGTTGATAAATTTCAATCCCATTTTAATTATATTGAAAATTCTATATTTTTCATGAATTTGAATTTCTAGAAAATTATTTCTATCAATTTATTCAACTTGATGTGGAGAATGATTAATCCAAGCGAATAAACAAAAAAAAAAAGAAAATGTTGAGTTTAAGAAAAGAAAGACAAATGAATAATTCAGTGAGGAGGTAGGTTTTTGCAATCTCTTGTTTATAACATATTTTCCTGTGCATTTTTGAGTCAAAGATACCGTAATAAATCAATGTAAAAATTTGTTATGTTTCTTAATGACGCGATCTATACAATAACGGTCACATAACCAGAATCACTGTTATACTACAGTCTTCATTCGAGATTTTCAATAACGATCGCAGCGCCCTTATCTACTGAATTAGAACTAGCTTCCTTGATTCTCCCTTTTTCCGCATGACAACTTAAGATTAACTCCAAACTTTGACGCCTTCATTATGATACTCTTCAAAAATTCATAATAATATACTAATAGAAATTATAGTAACAATTGGAAAAGTAAAAAAAAAAATTCAGTAAAAAAAAGAAGGAAAAAAAAAATTCAAATGAAGAAAACGATAGTGTTTGATTCCAAACTTCTGGGATATTATTCAAGAACGGGTAAGTTAAATACCTGTTTCAATCTTATATCGAAAAAGATATAAAGTAATGAAAATTTTAGAATGCAACAAAGCACACCCGAATTTTATATGATGAATATTATTGTTATGAGGACAATATATCATTTTTTTGTTCGCTGCTTTCATACATACAAAGAGTGAGGAATTTAAGGCTTCAGGCCGCATGTGGACTTTTTGAGTGTCTTATGCGGACTTAACAATTATTTACATGCGTTGAAATAATGCACTTGTCTGTAATATAATAATTACAGGATTCTGTCTGTGCGGCCTTTCGCCCAACTGCCAAAAGTGAATTAATTCACTTTCGGCACTAAAATTTTGGCAGTTCAGTGCAAAAAGTTTCCCCACCGCTGTTATATGATGTGAATTTCAAAAAAGTTTCATTTATCATTCAGAAACTCTTTCAGAAGTAAAACTTACGCATTATATGCCTGTTAAATAAAATCATGTAGCATCTTTAGAGATTTGCCGCCAGACTTAATAAAGCTGTTTAATTTATTGTTCAGGTTGAAAAAAATTCAGAAAATAATTAAATACCACCACAATTAATGTTACTCTATAAAAATTAAAATCTTTTATTAATTTTAATATTTGCATCGTGTTTAAAAGTGAATATAAAATAATTAGGAATAAATTAATTTTTGAATTTTATAAAAATTCTAAAAGAGATAGTTAAATATTAATTTCATCAAAATAAGCGATTGAAATGCTGTGGAATTAAAAATGCCTAAATATAATTTACTAATTTCAAAAATGCTTTATACTTCCCAATTTATATATATTTAATATTAAGCAAATAATTTAAAAATGTGATAAATGGTGGTTAAAAATGTGTAATTTAAAATCACTATGAATTAATTATATATTTCATGTTTTAATTGATTTTTTAAATGTACTTTTAATTTTGATTTTAAGAAATAGTATTTCAGAATATGGCTGTCAAATTAACATTCTATCAAAGAAATTCGCAAATTCTTAAATTTAATACCATTTGTTAGAAAAAAAGGTAAAAATACAATAAAAACATTTTATAAGCATTACATAACAAACACAACATCGTTTCCATGAGAAAGTACGGAGATCGGTTTCGTTTTCAGCATTATTGCTTTAATGAATTATATTTTCTATTATCGGAATTAGCCAGCACGATATGGTGGCTTTTAAATATATCTTTATAAATAAATACAAATCGAATATATTTCTAAATATCAAATAACGATAAATCATTTAACTTTTAAAATAATGGTAGATGCAGAATCGAATATAATTTTTTAAATATATGACTTTTGCTAAATCTTTTGAATTGCTGAGCTGCATTTGCATTGGAAATTTTATTTCAAAATGATTACGAAATAAAGATGGATTCTTGCATTCTTAGCCTACATAATAGAATATTATCAAATATATTTCCTAATTTTTTTTTTGTACTAAATTCCTTTCCTTAATTCTATTTAGATTGTTCCTTTGAAATGTTTGTCATAAAATTCAGAGGAAATGTTTGTCTAGTTAAATCAAGTTTCTCGCACATTTTAAAGAAAGAATGATTAAATAAAGTATTTTGAATGTGTTGTGAAAAGTGTTCTACTACTTAGTTGATTCTAAATAGATGGCGCTGCATGACGGAATTGAATAAGTAGGGGCAACTGAATATCTCGCATAGCATATTAATGAAAGAATTTCGTAACGTTCTTCACGTTTCCTGTTTCATTTTTTTATTTCTATTTCCAATCTCGAAATCGTAAACAAATAAACAAAACAAGTTCAGACCAACTGTTTATTTATTGTTTTGAAAAAAAAAATCCCTTTAAAAAACTGAGTTATCCTTTCAGCTATTTACTATTTGAATGATGGAATTACTTGGTTAAGCGATGCTTTTTCCACTGTCCGCAATAGATGAATTATTCTACACCTACCTGTAATGAAAGCTTAAACTTTTAACCACAGAACAACCTTTACTGTCATCAGCGCCATCTGTCCGTCGTGAGATGTCACTTACAGTTCATCTGTTCGTCCGTAAAACCAGGATGTGAATATTATGTAACAGGAAAATTACGCATTTAATCGTCTGTTTCCTAAAAGATTATGTACGGAAATTCAATTACGAATATTGAAAGCAATTGAAAGTGATTTCAGATGAGGAGTAAAAAATAAACATATACAGTGGCTCCCAAAAGTGATCGTACACTTACGATTTTCAATGAAATAGGGCTCTATCCATTAATTAAAATTAATATTTACGAATAGGTATTTAATAATAAAATCTATAATCTATTCTTAACAAATCTGCATGAAATATTTTAAAAGCATAGTAAAACTTTATTATTAAGAAATAAATAATCAAAATGTAGCGAAAACTTTATTTCACAAAAGTCTTCGTACACTGAAATCTTTTCGGATAAATTCATAATTTAAATGATCGTCTATCGCTTTATTTTTATTTTTGGATTGTGGTGGCATTCAAAAAATCGTTTGGCTTTAATTTTCGCTTGATTATACCGTAACATTCTATTTAATATTTAAAAATGCTCGTAGTCGTAAAGAAACGACAATCAGCATTCGAAAATTGATTATTTTTCATCATAGCAGTGGTAAATCAGTTCGGAATATTGCTAAATTAGTTAATGTATCCCATTCTACAGTGCAGTATGTGTTAAAACGCTTTAAAGAAGAAAATTGGATCGAAAACAAGGTAAGAAAAGGTTTACTGGCAAAGTTAACAAAACGTGATCAGAGATTTATAATTAGAAAATTTGTGAAAATTCCACGTTTGAGTGCTTTAAAAGTTTCTGCAGAATTTAATGAAAAATTTTCTACTTCTCAATTTCACCTGAAACTGTTCGATGAGTTCTCAGAGCAGCTGGATTAAATGGGCGTTCTGCCCGTAGAAAATTTTTTTGTTAGTGCGAAAAACAGAAAGCTTAGGCTTTCCTTCGCAAAATCAATGTTAAATAAACCCGAAACGTATCGGAATAATGTCTTATTTGCAGATGAAAGGAAATTTAACAATTTTGGTTCCGATAGACATATAATGGTATGGAGAAGAAAAAATGAGGAACTTAATCCCAAGAACTTAGTTTGAACAGTTAAGTACGGCGGTGGAGGTGTCCTTGTGTGGGGGTGTATGTCAGCATCAGGTCTAGGTAATTTGGTATTTATTGATGGCATAATGAATCATGCTCTTTATTTAAATATTTTAAGAGGCAATTTAAAATTATCAGCCCAAAATTTTGATACTGGATACATTTTTTTTTTTTTTTTATCAAGATAACGATCCTAAGCACACGGCTTTCAACGTTCGCCTCTGGTGTCTCTATAATTGTCCACAAAATTTGAAAACGCCACCTCAATCGCCAGATTTAAACTCAATAGAACATATTTGGAGAGAACTGGAGGTTAGAGTATGAAAACAGGACATTAAAACAGAAAACGAACTAAAAAAACAGTAATAATGGAAGAATGGATGAACATTGATGCAGAAATTACAAAAAAACTAGTGAAATCTATTGCCAAACATTTAAAAGCTGTTGTGGATGCTAAAGGATATCCTCCTAAATATTAATTTAACGAAAAATTAGAATATTTACTAATATTTAGAAATTTTTTTAAAGTGTACGAAGACTTTTGTGAGATAAAATTTTTGTTACTTTTTGATTATTTATTTCTTAAAAATAAAGTTTTACTATGTTTTAAAAATATTTCATGTAGTTTTGTTAAGAATAGATTACAGATCTCATTATTAAATACCCATTCTAAAATATTAATTTTAATTAATGTATAGAGCCCTATTTCATTGAAAATCGTAAGTGTACGAACACTTTTGGGAGCCACTGTATAACTGGTGAGGCGAGGTCCTGTCTCATAAAGACAGTACGGCATTTCGTTTATTTTTCTGTGTCTTCGAATTTGGCACGAATGTTCCTTGAAGTCACTAAAAATGACACATTTGTAAAGATTTTTATTTTTTGATTCCCTTCCTTGATGCTGACTGTTTTAATGATTTCAATGTTTGGCGAGTGAATAGCGAGTTTGGCAACATTTAAACATTTAAGTCATGTTGGAAATGGTGAGACATTTAATCTTAATTTTGTGAATATTGTTAAAAGTTGACATTTAAATGCAATTTTGTCAATATTCATAAATTCAGAGATTTGTATTAATAATTCGCATTTGAAAAAAAAAATGTTTAAATCTTTAAGGATTGCGTTGAAGAGCAGATCTTAAAGGGGTGGAAATCTACTCTTCACAGAACGACTAATAACCATCATTCATATTGGTACTAAACGGAAATCTTGCAAATCCACAACTGCATGATGTTCATAAGAAATGTCTTGGGAAATGAGGAATTTTAAAACATTACGTCTATACTTATAAAAGGCAATGTTTGTGTGCGTGTGTGTGTGTTTGTCTGCGATGTCCAGACGAATCTATCGAACTTACAGCCATGAAATTTGGCATACAGGTAGTCGTAATGGTGACTGAATGCACCTCGAAGCCGAAATTTTAAATTTTAATCTAGAAATTTTTTTATTTAATGTTTTGTGTTGTTTTGGTTGATTTTTCGCACTAATTTCTCAATAGAACATTTACGAATAAGTTTACGACAAAAATATATACACCATCGGAAAGAGCATGCGATTTCCGTTCTAATGAAGTTAGTTTTGAATTTCTAACGCAATTTACTGAATTTTGAGAAATTTTTAAATAATACCCAGTTTTGGCATGAAGATGTTACTTTTGATTTTAAATTTGTTGCATCCGGCTTTCTAATAATACTATTATTTTCAATTTTTTTCAGCTTATAACTAGAACGGTTGTGTCGGATTTAAAACAACAACGGTTAAAATATCTTTTCAAGTTTTTTTAAAATTAATTTTTTTCTGGTCGGTTGAGAGTTATTTTTATGGAGAGAGTTCCTCGCGCGGCACGGCACTTCAGAACTCAGATGGCTATGTGATTGGTTGAAGGGAAGGTGACGTCATAACCTTGAATTGAATGACTGATTATTATTTTCGGCAGTATCTTAATGTATTTATTCGTCTCGCATACTTAGCTTGCAGTATAATAATTTTCACGCTACAATATTTTATTATTGTTTATCGTGAAAAAAAAATAAGAGGGAAAATCAATAATGTATATCTTTTGTTTTCAAAACTTTTTCATGTCATTGTGGGCGTTTTTTTTTTTTTCATTTTGTTGAAGTCCTGATTCCACGGGCAACGCCGTGCGCGTATTGCTAGTTATTTATAAAACTAGCTGATCCCTCGCAGAGCATCTGCACACCGCAATACACCGTACACCATCCATTCCGTAGTTGATGCGAGTTTACGTAGATGTTCATTGGGGCCTCACCCCTATAAATCTTACAGATATGGTTGGACGAAAATGAAAATTATACCCGTTAGTTAATACATGCTCGAAATGAAGTGAATTTATTAAAAAACAATATTAGAATGAAAAATGTGTAGAGATTTTCAGGAAGTCTTTAATTTTCAAGGATTAAAAATAAATCGGTTAAGGTGATACTAAAATGATGAGACAATTATGGGAGGCAGAAGATAATAGCGTGTGAAAACACTCGGGGGAGAATTTGGTCAAACAAGGATCGAACAGTATCGTTGTGTTAGAAGTGTGATGCCTTAACGACTATGCGATGGAAGCGCAGAGATTGCAGGTGAAACAGAGGTTTGGGATTTTGACTGCTATTTATATCGTAGTTTGGAATTTTAGAGATATTTGAATTTCAGGTGGAGGGGAGGGTTTGTGTGTGTGATGAAATTTATTTGCAAGTTTTTGAATGAAATTTTTTTTAGAAAAGCTCAAGTCATGGACTATATTGACTTTGACCTGAACGTTCTCTGGTTCTCCTAAGCCCATTTGCTTCATTTCTAACAGATCACTTCTGAATCATTCCATCCAAATTTTCATCATATTGTAAGAAAGATGTCTTAAACTCATTTTTTGAGAGAAAAAGTTGCTTTACACCACAACGAATATAGTAGCAGGCTATTCTTCTGAAATTATGCCTAACATGGCGGAGGCTACCTGTTTTTTTTTGTAAAGAAACCAATTGTTGCCATCGGCAAAATCATACCTTAGTGTTTTATGTATATAAATAATATAAGTCGAATAGAATTAGCCCATTTTCGGCAACAACAATCCTTTAATGCCCCAGTCGTTTTGCGTTTTTATCTCATTTTTTTCGTTTATTAGCCGATGATTCTCCAATTTACTTAATTTAGTTATATAATATATGTATATATAATATATAAAAACAAACAAGAAACAAAAGACAAAAAAAAATCAATAGATAATATATGTGCACAGGATGTCGAAAAATGACTGATCCACTTTGAACTGGAATAATTAAAGTACGGTTGGAGATAGAAAGGCTCTGCTTGGCTACTTTTCTCTTAAGAAAACTGTAAGTTTTGAAAGAAACAGTGTTCAAATTTCAATTTAGTCGCCGATATGCAAGGTGACACTGGAGGTTAAAAACTAGATAACAATACTTTCAATATCCCTACATTTCCAGCACGATTGTCGTCCACCCTTCCGGTCCATTCAAATTTTGAAAAGGAAGTTTTTATTGTATTCTTTGCCGGTACTATTTTCACACTGAACTTCCTTTGGAAACTTCACCAAGTTTGCTTAACACTATGATTCAGGCGGGGAAATTCCAACACAAGAAATAACCCCTATTCCAAGGAATACACCATATTTGCACAAAAATATTTGAATATCAGAACAGAAAATATCCACATTCTTCACTAACAAAAGATGCAGTGCTATCCAAAACGGTAGAGAAGGAAGTTAACTCACTATTTTATGGTAATCACGACTTTTTCACAGTATACGCTCACACAAGAAGGCCAGCATTGAAAATGGTCTTTCTTTTCTCATTCCTACAGAAGATCGCCCGCAACATTTGGCGGCACAAAATTTATAAATTATTTAAGTATTATGCATTTTTTAAAATTTACTGTTTTTCTAATAAAAATGTAGAAAGCGGTGCATTCCTGTCTCAACCCGTACTTTAATTACCCACGTTCGAAATGGGTCAGTCATTTTTTTGGTTACTCCATATATATCTACTAATAATAAAGAAGAATGTATGTGCGTGCTGGTGCTCTACAGGGCAGACCGCTAGACCTAGAGAAACGAAATTTTTCACAAACGTACCTTGGAGGGTGGGAATGTGCACCTCGGAGCCATTTCTAGAGATTTAAATTAAAATTTTAACTAATTAAGAATTAAGCTAAATTTCGGCGTTTTTCTTCATTAACATTCGAACATATTTCAGCACAAAAATTATTTTTATAAAATCTGAAAATTTTAAAACATGTCTGTTCAATGATATCAATTAAGTTGTCGTACAATTTTTTCTCAAATTTTAATAAATTTTTAAAAATGTTTTGGCATAATTTACAACAATACTTTTTATTGTTGCAACGCAATTTAAACCGCTTTCATTGTTTAAACAAATATTTATTTCCGTGTTTTTCTTCCATTGTTCAAAGCTAAGGTAATATCTTAGTGTTTAGTGCTATGTTTTAATAGCAATATTTTCATCCGGCTTCTTTAGTTGATTCTGCCCTAAAATTATTTCATTAACACACAAAAACCTTTTTTGGGAGAGAAATACATAGATTCTGCTGTGTTTGGACGAAGTTTTACTCATTGATGAAAAACGTATACCGTAATGACATTTTAAGTCAATGAATTTATCAGACTTTATTAAATAAAAGAAAATAATTTGATTTCATCAGGCTAACATGGTGCTGGAAGTAAAATGTGTTGTGCCATATTAATGTTGAAATCAAATGCATATTTTCTAAGGGAAATAAGAGTATGAAGTTGAGGACGACAGCGCGCAGTTGGATGTTACATGACACAGGCAGTCACTTGACACCATTAGGGACGTTCAATAACGGGTGTAAGGCTACTTATGACCACTTTATAAGTCCGAACTCGGAGCCAGGAGTGAAAGCCAGGCTATTGAAAGAACATGGGTTAAATGTCTATTACAAATGAAATTTAAAATTACTTTGTGAAGGGAATCAAGAATGTCAAATTATACACGAAAGATTTAATTGAAATTGTATTCCTGGCGAACTAGCTGGTCGCCAAAGGCGGCTAGTAAATAATGAACTGAACGATTCACATCATAAAAATGCTTAACTTTCAGAATGAGACACCTCTATAACTTGAGAAGTTATGATCGCTTCTTCGCAAAACTGCTCAAGGGGACAAGTATATTTTCAAATCCACAAACAAATTAACCGAGTTAATTAATACAGTTAAAATGCTGCCTCGAAATGTCTCCATTACGGAAAGTGAGATTTTTCAATAATTCGATGATGCGGCAAGCCTTTTTCTATAAGTTTATAAATTTCTTCCGCTTTCACTTTTTCCTATATGTGTATAAAATTCGCAATATTTCTTAGATATATTTGATTTTGTTTGTTAAAAATTCTACCTGAATATAGCAAACGCACAAAGAAATTACAACGTATATTAAGCACGTGCATTAAGCGAATCTATGTTTTTTTAATAACGAAAAATAACTTTTTTTCCCATCTAAATTTTGGAAAACCTATCAAATGTGTTCAGCTCATTTTTCATATCACTTCTTTTTTCTAATTCTAAATATTTTATGATTTTTTGATTGAAAATTTTATCATTTCATTACTTTGTCGAATATTTTAAAATCTAGCCTAGCTTCTTTAATTGATTCTGAACTAAAATCATTTCATTATCACACAGAAGCCTTTTTTGGGAGAAATGTATAGATTCTGTTGTGTTTGGACGAAGTTTCCCCTCATTGATGATAAACGTATACGTTAATGACATTTTAAGTCAATGAATTTATCAAACTTTATTAAATAAAAGAGATTTATTTTCAGACATATATCATTATTAATTGGATAGGAAATACATTAAGCTGGAAAGATTTTTTGTTAATAATAAAGATATTACACTTTTGGTTTTTAAACATAGTTAGATAATATTTTAATAATAAGTAAGTGTTAAATATGAAAAATAAGTGTCAAAAATGATAATTATACGATGTTAATTAACGGAAATAATGGTTGATTTACGCGAGGAAATTCAAAAAGTCATCGGTTGAAGGAAATGCATGCGGTATTTATGGCGGTGAAACAAAATCTGGAGTAAACATTTTTTACTTTCCCGTACACTCAGTATTCAAGACAAAGCATTGTAATCGTCAAATAATTTGATTTCGAGATTTTAGGAAATCTTCACGTTTTAGACTTCCTTGCTTCCGAAACAGTAGAATAGCAAACAGGGAGCAAGGGGAGGATATTGGTGCCCCAGGCGCCAGATTTAGGGAGCTCCATGGAATCAAAACAATGCCGCGTTGATGCCACTTTTTAAAGCAATATATGATGACCATAAAAATGACATCCTTTGTGCACCATTTGCACTTGCTAAGCCATTAACCCTTTGAAGACAAGCGCGTGGAGATCGAAGCGCAGTCACGCTACCGAACGCTCTATTTCGGAGGGTCGCCACTGGCCCACGCATTTTCAACAGTTAAGCCTAATTTTATAAAAAAAAATCACATAAAATTCTTACTAAAAGTAAATACGCTGAAATTTACAGTTTATTATCACTGATAGTATCTGAATATAAATGAAATTTTCGTGATTTGAAAAAAAACAAACAAAGAATTGAACTAAAATAAAATTGACCTAAAACATACAACTTCAAACTGCCAACGATAATTTCTATTCCAACCCCTAACTTAAATATTCAGCTTTTCATCGCGCCAACAAAATGTAAGAAAATCCAGTGCGAAATAAAAAAAGAACTTTTTAAATGTGCAAACCTCTCGAACAAATCGAATACGTGCACTTGTTTACATAATAAAATGAAATAAACCAAAAAGAAAAATCCAGAACCGAAAGTGTATACTGAAAGTCAAATGCCATATGATTCGAAAATCATCACATATCCAGCTTGATGGAGAAATAAATCTATTTCCTATTACGTGGTGAATCTATGTTAAACAGAAACAATACAAAAGACCTCATAAATCAGGTGAAGATAAATTATGAGATTATTAAAGTCAGATTAAAAACCCCCAATTACGTTTGTTAATTTTCTTTGAAAACTGAGTTTTTATTTTCATTAATAGGCGCTTTTTTCTAAGATTTTAGTTTCGATGATTAATTTTCCTGATATGTTGACCTTTCTTCATGTTTTTGCAAACCTCTATCGTTTATTCACGACTCTGATGGATTGAAACCAGCAGTTTCGGAATCACTGGTTTGTAAATTTAGTTAGCATTTCCAGACGATGGAGATTCTCGAAAACTTCATTTATTATAGTTTTCAAGTCTGTGGCATAGCTGCAAATTTTGCCCTCCCCTGGGGCGAATTTTCAGTATGTCACCCTTCGTATACAAGTTATATAAACCTGTAAATAAAACAAAAATTCCAGGGGAATAAAATGGATGTTATAACGCAACTCGTCATTTAACGACCTTGATCTCTGCAGATATGTTTTGAAATCGCATGCCCACCAGTCGACTTTCTTTCACATACTGGCAATTTTCCGACAAAAGGCTAAAAATATGAATTAATTGCAATAGATATTTTTGTATGTACTTCGACGATTGAGCTAGTGTTGTTGCGCTCCTTAATTATGAAATTGTTTTTATGCATGTCTGATTTTTCCGCCCCTTTCGATTTGCCACCAGGGCCGGATAGCTACACCACTGTTCCAAGTCATCCTCTGGCTAGAACTTGCTTTCCGAAAATATTCTTTTAAAATATATATTGACTTTCATTTTTAAATAAACATTTGCATGTAAGTTTACTTACAATTTGAATTTTTATTTTGGTTGTGATTCCTCCATGAACAGTCCGGATTTGATGCCACTTTATTTACATTGTATGAGTATATGTCTATTTTAATGTATTACATATATTATTATTGAGGATGTATTTTTATTCTGTATTTGTTTTGAATTTTTTTGTTTACACAATTTAACACTTTTTCTTTGTAGTCTTCCCTTACGACTGTTGAAACGCTACATAACCGATGGGTGAGTGAAACGGTGTGCGTAGTAAATAAATAAATTAAATGTCTCTTCACTACCAAAATGACTCAAACGTTTTAAAGGTGTGAAACTCACCAAACATTGAAACAATTAAAACGGTTACCATCTGGAAACGGAATTAATAATAATCCGTTACATCATTATAATCGTTTTCATTGACTTCAAGAAGCATTCATCCAAAATCAAAGAAATCCAGTGAAGAGTTTGGTCGTCATTGCGTAACAAACAAATTAATGATTTAATATTTAATATAAAATTTTAATAGTTGTTATAAACTTTTAACCAATGAAGTTTCATATTAACTAATAAATATTAGATATTAAACATTATATAATTTACCTATAAACATGCTATATATATATATAATATATTACAGACAAACAGACGGAATGCCGAATGTCCGAGATCAAACAGAACCTCGCTTCGCTCTGCTTCTTATAAATTTATCTTTTTACCCTCAACGGTTTTCTCTTTCATTTTCCCTCATTATTCTATTAATAGAATTTCTGTTTATAAAGCTGCTTCGAATCTGGAGATTGACTGACTTAATCTGCATAATATCGCTAAGAATGTTCTTGTTTTGCGAAGTGGCAGCTGGCAGAGCTGGTCCAGTCGTATGGGGACCCAGAGGACGCTGCTGTCAGAAAAGGTGGCGCTGGTTGTACTGAAAGAAACCTAAATTGTTAATAGTTGTTAATTCATCACAATAAATAAACAATTAATCCAACCGACGATTTTCTTTACACTTTCGAGATTTTTATTCTTGAAATAGAAAAGAAAAGTCAAACACGAAACGTAAGGAACATTACAAAATTCTTTGCATTAATGTACAATGCTATTGACGTTATTTCTAATTAGCTGACTGAACTACTTATTTGATCTACCAGCGCCATCTATTCAGAGTCTGCAAAGTACTAGAATCGTTTCCACAACGATGTGGGACTCATTCAACTTACTTTAATTGATCAGCTTTTCTTTAAAATGGAAGACTTTATTTAATTTGCAAAACACTATCTCTAAATCATATGTCAAACGTTTCAAAAGAACAATCTAAATAGAGCTACGGAAATGAATTTACTACCTAAGAAACTAAAAAGTGATATATAATATTATTCCATTTTTTATAGCAAAGAATACACAATTTTTTTAAAATTCGTACTCATTTTAAGTACAGCAAAGTTGAGAAACACCTTAAAGTTTACTCACATTAAAAATATTACAATTTATTATCTTTTCACCACTAATATAAACATTTTTAATTCTTTTTAGAAATATTTTATATATTGAACTTGTATATCTCTTAAAATTATTTCGCTCTTAGTATTAAAGAACACCTCTTGAACAGATGGTCAAATAATTAGTGATGTGTCAGATTCGTTCCTTTGGTGGAGTCGGATTCACGGATCGAGTCCGGTTGTGGATCCGGATCCGCGGATTCGGTCCGATTCCGGAACGTAAATGGATTTATCGCCGATAATTACTGTAATAATCTTTATTATTGAACTTTTATTTTAATATAATTATGAATCATAATTAATAAAATTATAATTTTCATTAGATAATTAATTACATTGATATTAATTTTAATGAATAATTTTGATTAATAATTATAATTAGATAATCAATTATATTGATGATAATTTTAATAATTAATTTTAATTATTAATTATTTTTCAAATAACATTTCTGTTAATTTTTTAAAATGTCGTTAGTGAATTTAACGAAACTTTGCTAGAACCTTCAGTATTTTGAGAAGCTTTTGATTTCTATTATCTGGTTAAGATTTCCCATGAATGTCATTTAATTTGTTGGAAATAGTATATTTGCTGAAGCGTTCAATAATGAAATTTCAAATCAGGTTTCTTTCTAATTGAATATAAACTCACCCAATTCTAATGAGCTCCATACAATAAAAAAAATCTTTTAATCATCATCAAGGAATATAAATTCTTTGCAGTTATCAAAGATCCAATGCTGTTAAAATCTGTTATTAACTATATCAACAAAATATAATTTTTTAGTAAATTCCTGTCAGTTGAATTAATTGCTTTTAAATTTTGAGCGAACTATAGATATCATTTAAATATGCAAGACAACTCATGTGCATTCGTGGCTTGGTCGGTAGAACGTCGTGTTATGAGCCCTACTGACACGGGTTCAAGTCTCTGCAGGTATAGTCGTTGCAAGATAATGTTTTGAAAATTTTAATTTCGGATATTCTCTTTAAAAAGTTATTTTATAATATATATTCAGCATTTTATTTTATTTTACTCTTTATTTCCAAACCAGATTTATTATTAGATAGATTTTAAATAATTCCTATTCTAAATTATTAGTTCCCCCATACTTATATATAAGTTTAAGGAATTATTTCAAATTTATCTAATAATAAATCAGGTTTGGAAATAAAGAGTAAAATAAAATAAAATGCTGAATATATATTATAAAATAACTTTATAAAGAAAATATCGGAAATTAAAATTTTCAAAACATTTGTCTTGCAACGCCTACCCTTGACTCGAACCCATGGCAGCAGGATTCGAAACAGGGCGTTCTACCGACCTCGCCATGTAAGCGTGTATTGAAGGTGGCATACTTAAATGAAGTGTTCAAAACCAAGAAGTATATAAAAAAAATTCGACGTAATGTATTCGACGTATGTGTGTGTGTGTGAGTAATTCTTTAAATTACTCACACACATGGACAAATATTATTTCTTAATAATTTTTAAAATGCGTGCCTATTTGTTGACTTATCTTAAAGTTTTACACCAAAAATTCTTGACTGTTTGAAAAAGTACAGACTGAAATTTTTCTCTTAAATAGTATTTATCAAATCTATTAATTTCAATGTACCGAGATTCTACTAAGGAAACTATTTTTGATATTGAAATCTTGAGTTAAGGACAAAAAAATTATAATTATTTTTAATCATAATTATTATGAATTTTTTTACTTGCATCTTTTATTTTACTAGCAACTCTTTTACTTCTCAAGCAATATCAAAAGAATCATTGGTCGAACCAACTATTGTACTGGTTCCTTTGTAAACAACCTCAGAAATGTATCTGTATGCACAGCCTCAACCGAATCTTTCCATCCTCTGCTGCTCCTCGCAAAGAAATTTAACTGCATCATCCATGACCCCAAATGATGTATCGTTCATTCCAGAACGAAACAAATCCTCTTCCAAAGTTATGTATCCAAATTAGTGATTCTGAATCGGAATGAGTAATTCCGAATCCGCGGAATCAGAGTGAATCCAATTCCACGGATTCATCCCGAATTCGATTCGGCAGATTCGTTCCTTTTAGCGAATTCGTTCGTTTTGGACGGAATCGGATCCGGTCCTTCCTTTTGAGGATCCAGATCCTCGGATTCACTACAAATAATATGTTGATTATTATTCTTCGTCATAGAGTGGTGTTTTTATAACCCTCTAAATTATTTTATTCTGAATTTAAACAAGACCTCTTTCACCGACGCGACGGTCAAATAATATGTTGATTAATATTTTTCGACACAAAGCGGTGTTTTGCCACTTTTCTGTCCAGAGTAGGTTTAATTCTTTTTACTTTTGTCATAGGTGGCGCTTCCCATTCGCACAAAAATACTCAGTAGTCTCCACAAAGAAAGAGTACCACAGGTCTCACTCGGGTCTTTGTTTAACTATCGCAGCGCCACGTAAGCGTTGCAACAATTGTCAGAGAACTATAAACCATAACACGACGCCATATTATATATCGAAAGAAAAGCAACCGAAGAGCCACCATGTTGCATTGCCGGTTTAATTCTTGGTGCTCCTTGTCACATTTAACAGATTATTTATTATAATCATTTTTTTTAGAATTAGACCCTGTACTTTATTTAGAATCGATATTTGAGACCAGTGACGAACTGGGTCTGAAAATAGTGGTTGCCAGGAGTCAGTGAGGGCCCACACATATCTACAATCATAATATTAATTTATATATATATATTATTTTTTATTTAATTTTTAATTTGGTTTATATTTAATTGCATTAATTTAAATTTATAAGCTTTAATAATTATATATTTAATTTAATTTTTTTATTATATATTTAATTTTTCCGCGACTTTAAAATAAATCCGTTTTAACACCTCTTAATTTTCTACGTTTAAAAAACGAAATTATGATTAAAGTTATTTTATCTTAAATTCCGGAAGTTAAATATTTCGTATACGGTTTTAGCGACAAAGTATGAAGGAGAAATGCTGCCCATTAGTAGGGCATCTGTTGTAAGACCTAGGAACCTTTAAAACAAACTTCTTTCTTCTTCTTGACGAATTCCGGAGTACCCGCCCCTCCAAAAGGGGCTACCTCCATTCTTGAAGAGCACTGAGTCCAACATGGCGAGAAGTATATGTCAATGAGCTGTATAGGATTCATTTCAGCGGTGAGGAGAGGCAGAGGGGGGGGGTGCGTACATTGGAGCTTTTTAGAAGCTATGTCCTTCTCACGGTATATCTGAGAAAACCATGATATAGTTCTGAGAAAAACGAGAGTCTAGAGGTGGCCAGCAGAGAAGATCTTGAGACGGAGTGGAGGAGAGTGAAACGGTGAGAGCTTAACTGTGTTTGGCTATTACCTGAGGAGAGGGCCGTGAGAGAAAAAAGTCGGAAAGTTAGTAATGTAAACAAGCAGCGGGGAAAGGGAGAAAGTGCATAACTATTACAGGAGAATATTTCTCGGTCTTTTTATTTTGGGATCGGGGATATAATTAAGAATAAGTTGAATTGCTGCATTTTCGTGCGTGTCGAGACTATTAAAGAATTTTGTTGCAATTTTCACAATGTATTCTTTTAGAGAGGTAGTTAAGTGCTTTCCGTATTTCGGTGTTGGAGATATACAATTTTGCACTGCATATTGACCGAATTAATGAGTGATATTGAACGTCAATGATTTTAATGTTGGTTTTAGCCGCATAACTCCAGATCGGACAGGCTTAAGTTAAAATGGGACGCAAATAGGTATTGTAAACAAGTAACTTCGTTTCCCTAGGCATTTTAGATTTCAGAGATATTAATGGTAAAGTTTACGCGCGGTGTCTCGGAATTTATTTTTTATGTAGAGGAAATGGGGTTTCCAAGTAAATTTGCAATCTAGAATAAGACCTAAATACTTACATTCCTGAGACCAGGTGATAACTTTGTCATTAATTTTAATGGGGGGAAAGCTGGAGTAACTACGCGTATAGCAAACATAATAGCTTCAGTTTTTTTCCATTTAATGAACCAGTCCTCAAGTGCTTTAAGATGGCGATTAAGAGCAATTTGAATGTATTTGGGATTTTTGTTCCGTTTCAAGTTGTGCTGTGTCGTCTGCGTACATGCATAATATAGTATTGGATTGTTTGGGTATGTCATTAATATACAGGGCAAAAAGAGTCGGGCCAATTTTTAACTCTTCTGCCACGCCTGCATAAATGTTTTTGGTGCTTGAGAGTTCATTCTTGACTCTAACTGCAAATTTTCTTTCTATTAAAAAAGAATCTATTAGCTTAATAAGGTAGGAGGGGTCTTGAAGTGTATAAGTTTATGGATAAGTCCATCTTGCCAGACCCTGTCAAACGTTTTCTGGATATCGAGCAAAACAGCGCCTGTTTTCTGTTTATTGCCAAATCCCTCTGTGACATATTCAACGACTCTAATAAGTTGGTGCGAGGTAGATAGTTTTTCACGAAAATCAAATTGTTCAGAACAAAATACGCTATTTTCCCTAAGATAATTATTGAGTAGTTTAAGGATCAAGGGCTCAGCAATCTTGCTTAAACTTTGTAATAGGGATACAGGTCTATAGCTATTTGTATCTGTGGGGTCTTTCGCTGGTTTTGAAATTGGAACTACAGTGGCTGTTTTCCACCTAGTGGGAAAATGACCAAGGGTCATAATCTTATGAATAATTATGGTTATTGTTAAGATAGTATACAAGGGATGGTTTTTAATCATTTTATTGTTTCTTCCAACGATGCCTGGGGCTTTATTAATTCTTAGACTTTTAATGCAGTCCAGGTCTTCAGATGGGAGAGGGGGATCAAAGTCTTTACAGACTGAATTCGCTTCTGTGCGAAAGCGCATGACAGAGTCAGCGACTAATTCCTCAGTGTCAAGATTGGTAATATTGTTTAGAGTGAACTGTTTCTGAAGGCTTTCGGCCAAGAAGTTTGCTTTTTCTAAGTCAGTGTTAGTAATACCTCCCGGTCCATTAAGAGATGGAATGTCTTTAATTTTCTTTTTAAAGGGGTCACAAATTTCCAAACCGTGCCATCAGTGGTATTGACATTCAAAAGCTCATTTGTGAAAGCATCGGTTTCAATTTTCATATCAAGTTTGTTAATTTGTTTGTTTAATTTGTTAAGTTCACTCTTGAGGACTGGGTCACGGTAGGTTTTAACATCCTCCCTGTAACACAGTAGTTTTATTAATAACTGTAGCTAACTGTGTTATATATCTGTAACCGTAACTGTGTGTATGCGGGATTCGGTCATATAGTCAAAAAATGTAAACAACTGCCATAATGAAGTCCTCGTAATAAAATAAGTTAATCTCCAATGGCGTAATCCTTTTGAGTGATTAAAAGAACCCAATATATAGTTGTCTTAATATGAAGGCACTATGTGATATGGTGGCAGTTCCGGAAGTCACATTTTGGATTGCGTAAATCAGTGGATTAAGTTTCGGTTTGCTTCTGACGTCGCTTGGATTTTTCTGTAAGTACAGTTTTCGTTTATTTTAAAGATGGAAGCCAAATCGCCATCAACCTTAAAGTTAGAAGGTAACGTATCGAAAAATTCTCCATATACTTAGAAGCGTCAGAAAAAATAAATAAACCGGATAAGCTAAAAGTAGCTCTGTTG
The DNA here is from genome assembly GCA_013235015.1 of Araneus ventricosus. Classification (NCBI taxonomy): domain Eukaryota; kingdom Metazoa; phylum Arthropoda; class Arachnida; order Araneae; family Araneidae; genus Araneus; species Araneus ventricosus. The sequence goes on along the minus strand of BGPR01010998.1, from coordinate 31,206 downwards.
TTAACTATAATGGGCGAAGATTGTTTAGATATATATAATAGCTTTGGTTTAAGTGCTGAGGACTCGGAAAAATTTGATATAGTTATAAAAAGTTTCGATGATTATTTTTCGCCCAAGAAAAATACTGTTATTTCTAGATATAAATTCTTTAATTGTGTTCAAAGAGAAAACGAAAGTGATGATTCTTTCGTCACTAATTTAAAAGCATTAGCTAAAGATTGTGATTTTGAAACGCAAGAAGAAAACTTAATAAGAGATCTTTTGATTATCGGCATAAAAGATATTACTATAAAAGAAAAACTTCTGATTGAATCGGATCTACATTTAGATCAAGCTGTGCAATACTGCCGAGCGAAATAATCTAGCAATCAGCAAATTCAAATTATGACTCATAACGAAACTGTGGTTAATTCAGTGAAAGGAAAGGCAACCTTGAACACTTCGCCTAACATAAACAAACGTGGAAAAATGAAAACCCGCTAAGTCACGAGGAGGAAAAAGGAGATAAATTAGGTAAGCGCAGATGTTCAAAGTGTGATACAATTCATGCGTTTAGAAAATGCTCTGCTTTTGGAAAATATTGCCACAAATGTCATAAATTAAATCATTTTGCAACCGTTTGCAGAAATAAAAAGATAAATCAAGTAGATAATGCCGTTAATGCTGAAGATTACGTAATCGAAAGTAACGAAATAAAATTAGATTCGGTTGTTGATGGAATTAATTCCGAGTGGAAGGAAAATATATGCATTAACAAAATGAAAATACCGTGCAAAATAGATACGGGAGCAGAAGTTAATATTCTTCCACTTTCAAAATTCAATATCGTTAAAAGAAAGGAAGTCATAATGAAAACGAATAAAAGCCTGAAGTCATATACAGGACATTAGTTGAATGTTCTGGGAACTTGTGAATTTCTTTGTACATATGGCGATAAAGCTGAAGTCTTAGAATTTTATATTGTAAAACAAAATTCAAGTGTTTTAATAGGCTTGGATTCTTCTGAAAAACTAGGATTTGTAAATAGAAATAAATTGATTTCAGTTGTAGAAAATGTAGATTTTTTAAAAATGTATAATGATGTTTTTAATGGTACTCTTGGTAAATTAGTGTATACATATGATATCAAATTGTCTGATAATGCAGTGCCTAGAATTTCTGCACCTAGAGTAATAACCGTATCGTTAAAAGAAAAGGTTAAGGCTGAGATAGACAAGGAAGTAAGGATTTGTATGGATCCTAGAGGTTTAAATAAATACATAAAAAGGGAACACTATCCAATTCCCACACATCAAAGCCTTTTCTCGGAACTAGAAGGAGCTAAATATTTCAGTCTTCTAGATAAATCCTGTGCATTTTTGCAGATTCCATTGACAGAAGAGAGCTCTAAGCTATGTACTATTGCAACACCTTTTGGGAGGTATAAAGTTTGTAGATTGCCATATGGCTTAACGAGCTCCCCTGAAGTGTATCAAAAAACAATTGAAAACATATTTAATGGTATCAATGGAATCCTAATTTAAATTGATGATATTCTGGTATATGGTAAAACTCAGGAAGAACATAATGCTAAATTAAAATATCTGTTCTAGATAGAGCTCGAAAACATAGTTTAAAGTTATCCAAAGATAAAAGTAAAATAAGAGTGGAATCTGTTAAATATTTAGGTTTTTATTTGTCAAAAAATGGTCAGTCTATAAATGAAGACAAAATTCAAGCTTTAATTGAATAAGAAACACCTAAGAACAAGGCTGAATTACAAAGATTTTTGGGTATTATTACATTTTTAGGTAAATTCATACCAAATTTATCTAATAGAACAGGAATTTTGAGAAAGTTATTAGGAAAAAATACAGAATTTGTGTGGAGTGCAAACGAACAAAAGGCTTTTGAAGACTTAAAAAAATGTGTTACAAACGCACCTGTCTTATCTTTTTTTAACAAAGATAAAATGTCAACAATTTCAGTTGATTCTAGCCAATATGGCCTAGGAGCAGTTTTGTTACAAGAGGACCATCCTATTGCATATGCATCTTCCTCATTAACTGAAACACAACAAAGGTATAGTCAAATAGAAAAAGAACTGTCAGACATTGTCATAGGCTGTAAAAAATTTCATTACTATGTATATGGAACAAAATTCGTAATCGAAACTGATCACAAGAATTTGATAGATTTACTACCAAAACCAATGGATAAGCTGTCACCAAGGCTACAACGTATGGTCTTAGAATTATTCAAATACAATTTACAACTAAGACATGTATCAGGTAAAAGTCTATACGTTGCAGACGCTCTATCAAGAAATCCGTTAAAATGTCATGAAGATACGAGCTTTTTGGAAGCTGGAGCAGCAGTCGTCCACACAGTTTCAACAGCTTCTGATGAGAAGACATAAATTTTGAAGAAAGCCACTAAAGATGATACTGTGCTGAGTCTAATTAGAAATTATATAGAAGAAGGTTGGCCGGCAAATTTCAAAGACGTTTCTGAGAAAGCTAAACCTTTTTTTTGGATAAAAAGGCAAAATTGCATTGCTACAACGAATTGATTTTCTTAGGAAATAGATTAGTCGTCCCAACCCAAATGAAAGAAGAGATTTTACAGAATCTACATTCAGCGCATCAAGGGATAACATCTTGCATTAATAAAGCATCTAGAAATGTATATTGGCCCAACTTTTGTGAGGATATCAAGAATTTCGTTAATTCGTGTTCAATATGTCAGCAACACCAGCGAGCCAACGTGAAGGAAACACTGCTACCCTACAGAGTACCTTCACTCCCATGGGAAGAAGTTTCCATTGATTTTATGTATCTACAGAAAACAGATTATTTACTATGCACGGATTACCATTCGAAATACATAGAAATTAAGAAGCTGACATTAAAGACAGCTGAGCCAGTGATCAGTGCACTGAAGCAAATATTTCGAACACATGGTATTCCACGTAGATTACATTCAGATAATGGTCCGCCGTTTGACAGTAAACAATTTGTCAATTAAACTAAAACATATGATATTGAGCATGTAACCTCCTCACCCAAGTATCCAAAGTCAAATGGAATGGTCGAAAGAGCCATAGGAACAAAGAAAGAAATTTTGAATAAAGTAATTAAAGATGGTGGAGATCCTAATCTTGCTGTATTGGAGTACAACACTAAACCAAAATTCAACTTGCTTTCACCAGCTGAAATGCTCATGGGAAGAGTACTGAGAATAATACTACCGACAAAATCATCTCTGTTAAAGCCAAAATTCCCCACTGAGATAACTGTAAAAAGGTTAAAAGATAACCAGGGCAAGCAGAAAGCGTATTATGATAAGACAGCAGTAAAATTTTCACCTCTGAAGCCGAAGCAGCCTGTTTACGTCCAGATGGGTCACAGAGATTGGACACCCGGAACAGTCCTTAGAAAACTGGACACACCACGTTCATATCTCGTTAAAACATGTGAGGGAAGTGAGCTGAGAAGAAATAGGATTCATTTAAGACCAGATCAGAATCCAAACAACAGTCCAGAGATTTGTCATAAACAAATTGCAACTGAACGCCCAGATGATATGAATAAAATAGATGGAGAGACGGTAGAATGCACGCAACAACAAAAACAAACTGAGCCACCCGCGAAACGAACTGTGCCAGAAACTATACCTAATGGTGTCTCGACTCCTAAGCGTGAAAAACGCATCATAAGGAAACCTGCTAGGTTTCAAGACTATGTGTGAACTTTATGAACATTCATAAACTTTACATAATTTTAAGTGTCTTAAACAACTTTACTAGTTTAAAATATGTACTTTAGTAGTGTTTAATTCTTTTCTTTTTATTTCAGGAAATTTGAGTTTTTATTAACTGCATTTTAAAATGTTTAGAAATTCTTAAAACTTAAAGTTGCTTAATAATATGTAATGTGCTATTTTGAATATTATATGTCTGTTAGTGATTGCATATTTTCATTGAAATTCATTGTGTAATTTTAATTTCACTTTGTAAAAAAAAGGGCTGTAACATAGTAGTTTTATTAGTAACTGTAGCTAACTGTGTTATATATCTGTAACCGTAACTGTGCGTACGAGGGATTCGGTCATGTAGTCAAAAGATGTAAACAGCTGCCATAATGAAGTCCTCGTAATAAAATAAGTTAATCTCCAATGGCGTAATCCTTTTGAGTGATTAAAAGAACCCAATATATAGTTGCCTCAATATGAAGGCACTATGTGATACTCCCTGGCATGATTTCTCTCAGAATCCAATTCCCTAAGTTTACTATCATGATAGATGTAATTTTCTTTTACTGGATTAGAAGAGGAGATCTTGGAATGTGTTTACAAAATGCGGGTTAATGAATTCAGAGTTTTTAAGAGTATCTTTAAATTTTTTCCAATTAGTTTTTAGTTTTCCAGGATATTTAGGGATCGAGTATTGCAGAAAGAAATTAAGCTTAATTGGATTATGGTTAGAGCTGAGTTCTGAAATAGAATGAGTTTCATATGGATAGAGAAATTTTTTAACTATAGCGAAATCAGTGGTATTTGCAGAGTTTGTGCCGAATTTAGTTGGGGTGCTTGGTGCAAGGATTTCAAGTCCCGCCTGTAGAGCAAATGCTTTAATGGAGTTCCCTCTTGGACAATCATAATTGCAACCCCAGGAGGTGTGATGCGCATTGTAATCTCCGCAGAGTATTTGATTGGGACTGATTTGCAATAAAACTTCAATATCAAAGGTGAAGATAGAAGTATCAGAAGTGGGGGGAACGTAAATCGAGGTTAATGTGATTGGATCCTGATTTTTAAAATTAATTGCAACAACACATGCCTCCACGTAACGTAGATTGGGAGGGATAATATGATTATGTGGAATATTATTTCTGATTAAAATTGCTGTTCCACCACTGGGGTGTTGCGGATGTTGATTAGCTCTGTATGAGTAGTAGGAATTATAATTTGCCAGGAAGATTTTTCGGTCTGGTCTCAGGTGGGTTTCTTGAAGGAGTATAGCATCGGGGCAGTACTTGTTTACAAATAATCTAAACTCATTGATTTTAGTTTTTATCCCATTTGCGTTCCAGAAAACAATTTTGAGCATCTTTGAGTTGAACATTACGGATCGTCAAGGAAGTCAGAACTGGCACAAGCATTCATTAGAAGTTGTAATTTATCTGCAGTATTGTTAGCATATTTCATTGCTTGCAAAGCTGCAATTAATTGTGGGGCTTCCTTCATAAGTTTTCTTAATTCTTTTAATGCAGTCATAAGTTCTGAAAGGTAAGTGCTACCCGAAATTGCGGGAGTTAGGGGATTATTTACATTACTCTCAATGCACGTACTTGCAGATGCTGCTGATTGATTTTTCACATTATTTGCGGGTCTATGCGCCGGAGGCACCATCTGTTGCTCCGAATTCTGGGTATTAGCTCTAGTCGCCTTTGCTTTCTGAGCATATGTGATATTACTATTAACTAGGTACTTATTTGAGTCAAAGTTATTATTTGTGTTTTTCTGAGCTGTAGTTAGTTTGGGGAATTCTGCACAGCCTCTATAGGCAACCATATGGCCAACTTGGTTGCAATTGATGCAAATAGGTTTCTCGATTCTTTGCTTAATTTCACATTCGTTTGTTGTATGACTTTGGTCGCATTTTAAACATCTGGGGGTCGTATTGCATAATTCTGCCGTATGATTAAAGCGATTACATGCGAAACATTGAATGGTTTTATTTCTGCCCCTATATGGATCGACAGAAATGCTCAGATGATTCAGGTTTTTGAGTCTAAAAATGTTTTCAGGTTTTTGAGTCTAAAAATGTTTTCAGGTTTTTGAGTCTAAAAATGTTTTCAGGTTTTGTCAAAACTTCTTTTTAGTAGTTTGTACTGGTAATGTTTCAGTAATTTGTAATTAAACTGGTATAATTAAAAATATATTTTTGAATTATAAGGAATTCAAAAATCATTTTGTTGATAGTATTTTTTAAAAATTATGCGAAAAACGCCAAAATCTTGCTTAATTTTTAAGTAACTGAAATTTTAATTTACTTTTGAACTTTAAAAAGGTGACAATTATTTTCATCTTTTTTCGAAGAGCATGTGCGCCAAATTTCATAAAGATCGAGTAAAACTATAGATTTGTACAAAATACATCCTTATAATGTAAAAAACTACTTTTGTTGTTTTAAAATGCAGTCCATTTTCATTGTTTCGCCAGTTTTTTTTTTTCTTTAAGTCCAGTTTTTTTCTTTTTTTCTTCGTTACTTCAAATAAATTTATTTTTTTATAGATTTTCTATGTTATTTTAATAAATTTACTCTTTAGCAATGGCATTAAGTTCATCTTTCCACTTAAGAAAGATAATCTTCTTGGAGATTATGTAATTCATTTATTTGATCTGATGAGGTTATATTTTCACTTTATAATAAGCTTAATAATGCGCAATAACTGTAGATAATTACGCAAAATTAAAAAAATAATCTTAATTGAATCTTGCGTTTTTTAGACTTTTTTAACAGTTGAATGTGAAGACTTATGCCATTAGTTTCATGAGACACAAAAACATACTGCATCAAAATTTATCTCAAATGCTAAAACATTTCCTATCTACTGTTTTTTTTCTTTGCACAACTAATTTCTTTCTCAGACTTTTGTAGCAATTAATACTTTTAACTTAAGAAAAATTAAATAAGTTGGATAATTTAAAGTTTGTTAATATAATCAAATTAAGATAATTAATTAGATGGACGAGTCGGTTGGTAGCCGAATGCGACTAGTGTTTAATACTACAAAATTAATGTAAAAATAGAGAAATTATAATTTCATCTTACCACCAAAAAAATTCCGTCCTTTTGCAAGATATGCTACATATGTCTTTACTCTCTTACGACTAAAAACAGAAATAACACTTTCCTCACCAATTATTTTCCATGAAAGACTGACCAATAAGACTGAGGACACTTTAGGCTTCTAAACGCAAACTCCTCCCAAACGCATAAAGAAAATCGTGACTGCCGTCTTTTCATAGATATCATTTAGTGTCCTAGTCACAGTTTTAGCCAAGAAATCCTTTTCTTACAGGCGAGTTCCCTTGTTTGTCAGATTTATGATAGTAAAGCGAAACTACAAAAAGGAAAGAAAAAAGCACCTCTTATAGTCATCTCTCACAAGAACCTCACCCTTCCTGCACAAAGGGATGCGATTCCTTCCGTCTTTCCGGGGGTTTCCGATGCGGCTCGAATTTGGACAGAAGAGGTACCCTGTTCCAATACAGGACCAGAGAAGTATGGCCCTGGTTCCAATAGCAGAGGGTTTGTGCAATGACTGCAACATTCCGGGGAAACATCTGTAAATGATCCGAAGGTCAAAGGAAGTGGACAGAGAACTCAGTACATTTCCTACTTGCAGTTGTAAATGCGTATGCGTCTTCTGTCGGTATTCGACCACCCGCTGTTCGGCCAGTCGAATAACGACGGAAATAAATCCCCAACGAAGGGCAATTTTATTTGTTTGATTTAGAAAAGCTTACTATTCAAGAAGAGTTATTTTTTCTCTCCCACACTTCCTGGGGTCTCAAATTGTCTTCTGTTTAAAGGGGTCCGCTTGCCATCGGGCAGGCTCGCAACCTCGCCAGTCCGCCACTGTTTGTGACTATTCCAGTTTTTTCAACGTTTCCGACTACTTTCCTATTCAAGATTCCTGGAGTTGAGAGAACGGTAAGTTTAAAATGCGTTACAAAATTTTTTATGAGATTTTATTTAAATAACTGAAAAACTTCCAATATTTAAAATACTTAGTTTCACTTTTTGTATATAAAATAAGAAAATGTTTTATTTTTGTGTAGTTGCCGAAGCATATTAAAATGCCTATCATGTGGAATAATCTGACAAAAATGTGCATGAATTCTTAAATTTTTTGACAGATTTATTGGTTCATCGTGCGACTTGGTAATTAAAATAATTTTAAAAGATATTAATGGAATCTTTGCTTATTATTCTCAGAAAAACTTTTTTTAATTATTTCTATGATGTATTGTGAACTGCCAAAGTAATTTACAAGTTCAAATTGGTTTATCAGTAATTTAATATTGAAATACAGCTGAAAATCATAATACATTTATAATTATATTGTGGATATTAAAAGATAAAATTTTGTAGCATTTTTAGCTTATTTTGAGTTTGAGGGGAAAGTGTTGGTTGTATTTTTATAGTATGAAAATTTTTGCTGTTATTTGTGCTCTAAGTTGAAGTAATATTGAGATGTGTATTTACTATGAGTAGTTATATCCGAAGCAAGCTTTTTTAGAAATGCCTACTGTGAAATAGAATAAAATGAACTGATTAAATATCTCTAGTCTGTTTAATGTTTACACTTATTTATTATTATTACATATACTGCTACTAGTATCTTAGAAATTATTCAGTATATCATCCTTATGCAAATTTCAATTCCCTTTTAAGAAGATTTTTATTTTTATTAGTATTTATATTTAACATACGTTTGCCATAGGCAAATTAAAATATTCATACTTATTTGTGTAAATAAAATGTAGGAAATTTGTTTAATAAGCATATTAGCTATTACTAGTTTAGTAAAGTTATCAAAATATTTTGGTCTGTTTTATTTAACGCAGCTTCATATAAGAAAATTAATTGTTAATGGCTGAAGGTGAATATTTTATTCATGTATTAACATGAAGTGTAGACTTTAATAAAAATAAATTGGTTTGTGTTATATGAATGGAATCTACCAGAATTTATTTTTTTTCAGGCAGTCTGTCAATGTTGGAACTGTTTTGTCTTCAGTATGGCTGGTCATATGAAATGCACCAAGATTTTGTAGAAATTTGTCTGAAAATGTGTAAAATAATTTATGTTTAGAAGAACTCGCATATTATGATTAGATGAACTTGCCTCATATGATTCTATTGATCATGGTTTGAATACATGCTTCGATACTGCAGCAATTTTCTAGTTAATTTGACGAAATAAATTTTTGAACTTTTCTGTGTATCTTGCAATGAGTCAGTTTCTAAGTTAACGTTACGCTCTTTATGCAAACAATATTTTATTTAAAAAAATTCTCTTCTTTTATTTTTCTTTAAATGGCTACAATTTTTAAAAAATGCCAAATTAATGATGCATATACATTATCCAACTTCAGTTCCTTTGGGAAAAAAAGAATTATTTTGTGTTATAAGCTCTTTGGACTCAGATAATTAAAAAAGGATTGTTGATATATTTTTTAATTAAATATTTTGAAAATTTTTTTGTTGAATAAAGCATTTCTAAGTATTTAAATTAGCATTGTGTGTATTAAAAAAAGTCGTACAGATATGAGATTAATACTCCTCTAAATTTTTATATAAAATTTGCTGTCAGTTGTTTCTTTCATTCCTACAAAGGTAGTCAATTTCATCATTTTTTTATTTAAGGTTTGTTTATGTGTTTCATTGATTTTATTAATTATAAATAATGAAACTTACAGGCCTGAGATACTTAAAAACACCACCTCTTTATGTACTCTTACAACGAGTCTGTTTAGTTATCATTACACCCTTTATAATGTTCCATTATATTTTGACAGATTCCTTTTATATATTTTTTTACAAAAATCCTTTATCTTTAAAAATGCACGAACTAACTTCAGTTCCTTTGATAAAAAGAAAAGGATCATTTGATGTCATAAGCTCTGGAGACTGTGAAGAAAATGTTTTATCTGATATTCCATGTCATTTTGCTTTAAAAATTTGTTCTCGTGAATGTATAGCATGTTAAATATTATTATATCATGATTGAACATTTTCCTATGATGAGAGAATTTGGTCGGGAGTTTTAAATTTTGGTAGGAGCTACTCTAGGCATGAAGGGGCATTCCATTATGCCTCACTCCCCACCAGCTCTTCATTTTTTTAAAAATTACACTCCCTTATATTGAATATTTTTATACTATAATCAACAAATAATTCTGATTTTAGGCAATGTTTGCTAGAAATGCTATGTATTAACAATGTTTTGTGGTTTATTATGCTTGTTCTGTCCATATTAGCTAAGATGCCCTGGAAAACATATTTGCATCGTTAAGACAACAAGGAGGGTTTAGGGAAAATCCTGATGCATATGAATTTTTCCTCACAATTTAGAAGGTTATTATCACTAATTTTTTAAAACAATCGAGTGAAAAAAAAATGTCAGGAGGATGAAGCATAAAGCCTCATTGATTTCAATTCTTTAAATAAAAAAGAATTATTAGACATTATAAGCTCTGAAGACTGCGCAGTGGAAAGTGTAGAACATGATGTGGACAGTTTATATTTAAATATCCTAGATAGTGTTGAAGAAAATGTGATATCTTATATTTCAGCATATTTTGCTAAAAAATATTTGTCGCTTTATGAATGTATTGAATGTCAAATATTAATATTAGATGAGGCTAAAATTTTAGAAAATCAAACAGTTTATTTGATTTTAAAGAATATGATATCAGTAAATAATCTGGCTTAAAGTAGGCAACAAATAAATTGTTTCAATATTTTGTCAATTAACTTGAATGTTTTTACGTCTAATTTTATTTATATCAATTTATTATAGCAAAGAATTCAACGCTGTCTTAAGCAAAGCAAATATAGAGGTTTTTTAATGATCACCTGGAACACAAAGAGGAAGCAAAATGTTTTTTTTATTTCCTCTGTAGTTCGAATTATGAACCATGATTTCAAAACCAACACAAGTTCTAAAAATAAATTAAAATATGTTCCTCATTTTTATTTTTTTGATGATTTTATTATATTTCAACTTGCAAATGTTTTTGAAACAAAATTTGTATGTTTTTTAATCAAAAATCATAATTTCATAATAGTACACACCAATGCTAGGTAGAATGATGAGGTGCATCGGGAGTTTTAACTCCTGATAGGGTCACCCTAGGTGCCAAGTTCATTCAATTAATGTCCAGCTATTTGTTTTTTTAATAACACTTTCCTATATCGAATATTTTTATACTATACTAGCTGATATTCCCGTCGTTGCTCGGGATAAAAATATTTTGAAGTCCAAGTACTTATAGCACTTTCAATTTATTAAAATTAGGGAAAGCGTCTTTTGTTGATTCTCGTTAATAAACTGACCCCTTGTACCAGCAGTGAAACACCCTTCTTTTTCTCTCCTTAGTTTGAACCACCTGGCAAGAATCTCGTAGTCCTTCGTACTCCGTTTTCCTCTCCCCATCATTGCTACGGCAACAGCAGAAACTCTTTTGTATCTTGTATTTTTGGTCATTATCCGAAGTACAATTCTCTTCTCTTTAGTGTTTTTGTCAATGACCGGAAAAAACCGCATAGTGTTTTTTCTTTTTCTCCTTAGGCCCTCCCCCTCCGGTAGGAAGTGGTCTCAATAATCTTCAAGGATTTTTCACACTCATTATGATCATTAAAAATTTGTAAGATTCTTTGAAGCATCGCGGAAAGAGAGTAATTAACATCATTGTGTTGTGGCGCAAACAACAAAACAAATACAGAAAGAGGCACATGCTATGAAATAAAAGTTAAATAAAATTTCTGCCTTTCTGTTAACATTCAAAGAAAACAATATTTTTATCATAACTTTCACGAGGGCAAAAATACCGGAATGAAGGATTTGATAAAACGAACGGTTTGAATTTAATTACAATAACAGAAAACATTGTCACAAATTCTGTTTGAAAAAATTTGCAATGTTTATTAAATTAAGAAAAAGAAAGAATAACATTTAATTTGAAATCATTTAAAAGATGATTTTCTGCTCTTTAAGATGGTATGTAAATAATCTACGTGCAATATATTTTTCAGGGATTATTGGCGAAAAACTGAGATAAAACGCCGAAAATTATACGCCAAAATACGTCTAAGTATTAGGCTTAACAGCGGCAAATTTTAATTTTCGTTATTTAATTAAATATCTTAGGAAGTAATTTTTTGAAAGTTTGAAAAAGTAGAATTAATCTAAGAACAGTCTCCAGAATGCCATGTGCAAATTTCATGTCAAAACTATTCACCGTTTAGGAGGAGTGCTCTCGACAGGTACACCGTTAGAACTTATTTTTATCAAAAGTTTCATGCTTCATGAGTTTTCTGATGTCAGGTTCGAATCCTTCAACTGCGATTTAAAAAAAATGGGAACTATTCGCAGAGATATTTGAAACATTCTCATTCTTTTGGCCGTTAAACCTCAAATCTGTACAGAGTAGGACATAATAAGCCTCAAAACTTGTTTATAAAGAAACACTTTGTTGCTAAGAGTGAAAGAAGAGTGGCGCCTTATGAGCGGAATGGTTCGATGAGCTTTGTTCAAGAATTTATCGTTATTGTATTTGGCACGTTGTCTAAATTTTACACAAGATATTTATTTATCTTGGCGTAACGTGATTGCCCAAATATTAACTTGATTAGCAAGATGAGGCAAGATGCTCATCTTGGCTTATCATGGCCTAACTTGATTTTCCCAGAAGAGTTCTTTGTCATAGAAGGTGAGGGGATTGAGAACTTTATTAGACTAAACTTTGCGGAAAATTATGGTTTTAGTTTTTTTATTGTTTATTGCTACTCTCCAGTTGGTGCACCTATTTTCAATTCTGCGTAGTGGAACTTGAAGAGTCGGAATTACGAATTTAATGTTCTTTCCCTGCGGGAGGATGTCGGAGTCGATGCAGTTCAGGATCTTAGCATTCTGGGGCTGAGGGAGCTTCCTTGTAGTGTGGCAGCTTAGATGTTGCCCACTGAGGAGAGAGTATGACTGACACGGACTTGGATTTTCCTATAAGATAATACTCTGATAAGAGACAAAAACTTATATAAACTTATAAAGATATAAACGTTTTCTTAAAAAATCGCAATTTTTTCCGCATGTTTTTTGCTTATAACATGTAGAGTTTTCAACCAAAACACGACACTTTCAGAATTTGTGACAATATTCTGGCGAAGCATTGTAATAAATTTAAAGTAAATACATTGAATATTAGGGAAATATGAGAATTCGTGGAGATCAGATATATAGGCTAGCTTATAAAAAAATCCAGTCGAAAACCATTAAGATTTAGAAAGGTATTGCCATTGTAACTAGTAGAATTTCTATTGGTTTCAAAAAGAAACAAAATGATTAGAGATTTCTATATATTGATATTTTTTAATCTTGAATATTCGAATAGTAATCACGAACTGCAATTTAAATTATGTATTTAATTTATAAGTATGTCCAGGTATATAGGATATTTAATTTTCATGCAATTCAGTGTTACTATTCGTAGATTTATGAACTTAATTTTTTAAAATTATTAAAATTAGAGAAAATCGGTGCGGCATTTTAATTGTTATTATATGATGGTGCAAACAAAAGATTTTGTGCTTTATCATTTTAGGAAGTTACCGCGAAAAGACGTCAAATGTTCGTAATTTTTCATTAATTAAAGTTCTAATTAAAATTTCAAAAAATATTGCTTTGAGCTGTACATCTAACCTTCAAATTATATTTGTGCGACATTTGGTAGGTCTAGGTTCAACAGCTGCCTTGTAAAGAGGCAATATACAGATCCCCATTCGCTTCTATTATTAGTAGTGATTATTATCCACTTATTTAAAAATCTTCAAATCTATATAAATAATGTATTTCGATTGAAGTTAGTCATCACGACCTGAAAATTGAATCCATAGAAGAACATCAAAATAAATTCCGAGACGCTGCGCGTAAACCTTTCCCATTAATATCTCGGAAATCTAAAATGCCTAGGGAAACGAAGTAACTTGTTTGCGACACTTATTTGCTTCCCATTTTAACTTATGCCTGTCCGATCTGGGGTTATGCCGTTAGAACCAACATTAAAATCATTGACGTACAATATCCCTCAGTAATTCGGTCAATCTTCAAAGCAAAATGGTATATCTCCAACACCGAAATACGGAAAGCACTTAACTACCTCTCTAAAAAATACATTGTCAAAATTGCAATAAAATTCTTTAATAGTCTCGACACGCACGAAAGTGCAGCAATTCAACTTATTCCAAATTATATCCCCGATCCCAAAATAAAAAGACCGAGAAATATTCACCTGTAATAGTAATGCACCTTCTCCCCCTGCCCGCAACTTGTTTACATTTCTTAACGAGCATTACTTATACTCACTTTCCGACTTTTTTCTCCCACGGCTCTCTCCTCATATAATAACCAAACACAGTTAAGCTCTCACAGTTTCGCTCTTCTCCGCTCCGTCTCAAGATCTTCTCTTCTGGCCACCGCTAGACACCTGTTTTTCTCAGAACTGTTTCCAGTTCTTCTCAGAGCTACCGTGCAAAGGACCTAGCTTCTAAGAAGCTCCAATGTACGCACCCCCGCCCTGCTTCTCCTCACTGCTGAAATGAAGTTATTCATCACGACCTGAAAACTGAATCCATAGAAGAACATAATAAAAACCTCTCAATAAAATTCTTTCAAAAGGTTTCTGATCGCAGCAACCCTCTCGTAAATTCACAAATTGAATTCACCGACAGTAACGGAAAATATTACTCTCCTTATTGAACATCGAAACGGTCTCTTCCACTCAAGCCACCCCAACATTGTTAAGCAGTGCCACTCATCCTTTTTTGTCACCCTCTGAACTCTTGTGTTTCACCACTTCACATTTTGCATGTAACTGGACTCATTGACAGACCTCATTCGCGTCATTAGAAAATTATCAAGTTACAAATCATTCGCTGCCTCCGCAATCTTTCATGTTGCCCTTCTCAAACTTTTTTTCAACTCTTTGCACT
>BGPR01010998.1:0-16433 GCA_013235015.1 Araneus ventricosus | reverse complement strand
TTAAATGATGAATTTCAAAATATGAAGAAGCGACCATGCATACGATTTTTATTAAATTCATAAATCAATAAAAATCGTTCAATTACGTAATCGCAGAAATATAAAATCACTAAATAAATCTATTTCAAAACAATTAATTAAAATATTTTTTGTAAATTTTATGTCCAACTTTAGAGGATGCTAAAGGAGCCGAAAAACCGTTGAAAATAATCACATTGACCGAACTTCTTTGGTAATTATGCATAATAACCGGTTAGTGTGGTAAATTCTCATAAATTATCCACTTTAACCGGCACACTTGGTTATTATGTATAATCACCTTTTATTATGCATAATAACCGGTTATTCACATTGACCGTAACATATATATATGAACAAACTTGGAGTTATTTTCACAAAATATCTCATCATAATCCTCACGTTGGCATATTTCTGTAAGAACGAAAAGCAACGTAAGCAGATTAGCACCATCGAAGCAAAAGTTAACAGCTGAGTATGTATCTGAAGACTTAAGTTTGCTCAGATCGTGAACAGAAGCTCAACTGAGAAGAGAATTACTTATTTTGATGAATATTGCGTGTAATCTTGCAGTAACGATCCTGAAAGACCATGGAGATCAAGAGATCACAGATTTGATAAGAAATACTTAATGTGTAACAACATTTGAATATGACTTCATATTACCACTATATTTGAATATCTTATTATTCAGGATGTTTTAGGCATCATTTTTCTGATGGATATTTCTTGATTAACAAAGTAATTAAATTAAATATATTAACTTCCAGATCATGATGCATAACATGCGTCATTAAAATACAAAAAACTCTGATGTTTGAAGGCATTTTAGGTAGTTCCTTATAGGAAAAATTCTACCTATTCCAATGGTTCTCATGACACGACTTCCGGAAAATTTCCGCAAATCATCGCCTATCATGACCCCTAGAACACAAAAGCACTCCACGTTAAAAGTTTATAGTATATATGTGTAATGCTTTGCCCATGCTATCTTCTGAACACGATAACTAGAGTAATTTTGATTAGTTTTTAACCGGCGAGGGGTATGTTGTAAAGATAGTGAAAATGTCGGCCTAGTTCGTATATGGGCTATTTAGCACAAATAGGATGGAAACTTTCATTTCCTCATAATTTTCTTACGATTGAAGATGGAATGAAAATTCAAATTAGACGAGTCATCGTCTAATCATAACCAGCAACTTTTAAGTTAAAAGTTTTTTATAACTACAATTGCTTAGAAGTTATGAGCTGAAATGTGATTTATACTCCCTTCTCTTAACCTAGACTACGTTTTACCTTAAACATGTGACCCTTGTTAGTAAGCTCTCATCAGTTGCATTCTCTGCCACCCTCTTTCATCTTCATAGGAAATACACGGCAAAGTGAATGCATAAATTGAACGTGGATCCAGAAAATTTCAATACGGAATCTACGTATCTGATATTATCCTCTTTATTTTCGGACTGGACTTTCTTCAAAAATTTAACTTTACTGTAGATCT
Source organism: Araneus ventricosus (assembly GCA_013235015.1). Lineage (NCBI taxonomy): Eukaryota > Metazoa > Arthropoda > Arachnida > Araneae > Araneidae > Araneus > Araneus ventricosus. The sequence continues at coordinate 14,914 of BGPR01010998.1, read as the reverse complement.
GGAGAAGAACGAGATACCGAGAATAGGAGAGGAAATCCCTCTGTTTTCAGAAAGTGTACAACTTTCAAAATTATGTTCTGTATCGGCAAAAGAAAGAACTGTTATGCCAGCGAGATCAGAATGTTTTATTCAGGGAGTTCCGAAATTTCGGGACAATTCAGATATGCTGTAATTGACTTTTCTAGCCAAGTCTCCCAGAAAGGTGTCCTTGTGGCAGCCACACTGGTTGATTTAAAAAGAGAAGCCATCCACTTTCGAGTACAGAGGTCGTTCAACGCCAAGCCAAAAGTCATCCATATTAATCAGCTAGCTCCATATCGGGCCACTGATAATAGTTCTGTTTAATAAGACTGCCGGGGCGTGCAGTCTTTGAAGAGGGGAGCAGTGTTACAAACCTATAAAGTTGCTTCCCTGAGATGCTAATCTTGGAGACAAACGTAGCGACTTGGAGAGAAATTTGGTGACAAGGCGACAAAGTTGCTGACTTTGGCAACAAAAGAAATTTTCTAGAAATAAATTGAACTGTCAACCTATTTCTACTGTCATCATGAACTTTATGGAAATTAAGTCACTTCCTAAGTAATGACGTCACTTCCTGTTGAAAAAGTATAAAGTAAGCTCTCAAGCCAAGAGGAGTTAGTTGGATTTTGATCAGCAAGCAAGCTGGTGAGTTAACAAGAAACTTTTGAGCGCTGTGTTGAGATTTATTGGTAATCTCTGTTGTGAATTTTTAGAAGTGCTGTTTTGCTATTTGTGCTACGTGTCTTTGGTTAGAATATTTGTAAAATAAAAAGCTTTCTTTTTTAAATCCTGCTTATTGGACTGCATTCACGTACACCCAAAAGACGAGTTTGTCACTATATATATAATAAATTTTCAATTCAATAACTTACTTAAAATTTGCCTTTAGTTTACTTTGAGCAGTGTTTCACTTGGCAGGTGTTTAATAAAAATTTAAAACTTAGCTACGTGGAAAAAACTGGCAAATAATGCATCTTGAAATACTTTAAACCAGTACTATAATACTTGTATTATGATTCTAATGATTATACAAATAATTTTATTAATGTAATGACATTTATTGTTATTTATAACGTCTAATTTAGTGCAGCTTGAATTATGTACGTAATTTATAAGTATGCATCTGAATTTAGCCTATTTCTAACTTTTATACAATTCAATATAACTATTTGAAGATTCAAGTTTCAAGAAGATCGATTTCTTGAAAACCCTCCATCATTTATCTTCTTTTAGAGAGAATCCAAAATTCAGCTACCTGATATGCTGACAAATTTCTGAAACTTAAAGGTATTCAACTGGCATATAATTGCCCTATACATCTGGCTCCGAAGTTATGAAGAAAAATTAATCTACTTTTCGCGCTTACGCAATAACGCATTGTTTACTAAAAATACTCATATTCCCTTTAATGTTCAACGTATTTACTTCAAATTTTAACACAATTTATTATACTGTGTTAAAATTATTCACTAACATATTGTCGAATATTCTGTAAGTTTTGCTAAATTTGAAAGAAAGCTCTGCATGTTATAATCAAAAATCATGCAAAAAATTTGGGATGTTTTTAAGAAATTTTTATATCTTCTTGAAAATTCATGATATTTTTCTCATTCAAGCAATGTGTATAAGAAGCAAAACGATTGATAAAAGTTTCAAAACATTATCAGCTTCTTGTGAAACGGTGTGAGCTCAAATCATTTTCGTCTTCATCAATTTGTGGACGGTCCCCTAAATGTCCTAGTGATAAAATCTTCACTGTAAAATATGAGTTGCCACTATTGTAAGTTCCATGATTCTCCACAACTTATTGTGAACCATTGAATTAAAATTAACTCCAACTGTTTGGAATTCTAAAAATCTTGCAATACTTTTGGCCAGTAGTGTAACTTTCGTTATCAGCCGTTCGAATAAGTTTGAACAACTAAAATATATTCTTTAAAACAATAATCTTTTCTATTAAATAATGGTATTTTAAGAAATAAAGAACTAAAACATATATGCGTTTATAGTGTATGAAATGAAGTACTGAAAATCAAAGCGAAAAAAAGAAAATTATCAAGCTTTTAAAACTTTGTTGAAAAAAGATGAAATTTTAAGAGTCTGTTCAATTAATTTAAAACAACGATATGTTTATTTAAGAATAAATTGTAGAAAGTGATAAATTTATAAGCATAAATGATTTCCAATCAGTTTAGACAGCAAACAGGAATTGAAGAATAGCGAACATAAATGAGAAATTCGTTGTCTTTTAAATTTAACATAGAAAACTTTATTCATGGCAGCTAAATAAAATTCTAAAATGTTAATCTAAAATAATTCTAAAGTGTTAAATATAATAACATGTACATTGGCTAAGAAGACTATCTTCAACAAATATATATTGAATTTTATCTTTAGAACAACTGAACGCGTATGATTCCACCTGCTGATCAGTTCTTTGGTCGTCGGTAACGTGTTATGAATATAGTATTATTCATAATTATATTTGTCCTTTGTATTACCTGCTCCTTGCATACCTTGCATAACACGTGAAGATTATATTGCCGAGAATTTGCAGCAGTCACTTCCTGCAGCTTTGCTGTCTTAGCATGGAACGGTCAATACAATACAGCAGATAATCGTACTCAGGTATTCATGATGGCGATAAATCCATAATCTTAGATTTAGTGGTAATGACTGATGAAATCAGCTTTAATCCAGCTTTCGTGCCTGGCAGTAAAGATCAGGCGCTGACATTGAGAGATGGTGAAGAAAAAATCACGCGCTTTTGGAAATATTATAAGAAGTAAATCTTTTTTTAATGATGATAAAGAACACGTCTTTGTCATCATTATCATATTCTTGATGAAAATGTTTTGCAAATATTTAAACAGATTTTCTAATACTGAGGGGTATAAATTGGTAGGAACGAGTTTCTACTTGTGACAAGAAGAATTTATAAAATACGGGTTGAGATACTCATACTGCTAAGAGATAGACATGACTCTCTTTCGCCAAACTTTCTTTGCAATGGGGACCATAGCAACTCTTATGCTATTTTTCATGCCATGTAAGTTATATTTTTCGTAATTATTGGAATATAAGTAATAATAAATAGTAATTTGACCTGTCCTTTCGGACATATAAATATCGAGCCACTGACAATTCCGAAGAACGCCAGAAATTCGAGTTCAAAATTTCTTGACAACGTACACTGCTTCATAGGGAAAAAAAGTTTAAAATAACCAACATAATTTCTCACAATTTCAAATTCCTATACGCACTTTCAAGATATTTTTCTTCAAAATGGTTTCAGATTATGTGAAAGTCCTTGTATTAGTGTAAAATGATATCATCTTGTTTGCAACTTAAAAGCAAAAATATAATATAGCTTCCAGAAATATAAAATATGAACACTTGTTTGCATGTAATAAAATATGACTACTTTAATCGTATTTTTTATAGTTAAATAGAAAAAGATATCAGTAAATTAATATTGTGAGGAGTTGAAATCGTGCAAGAATTTCAATTCAGTTTTCAATTACTGTAATGATATCGCTTCTTTCATAATTGGTGGAATAGTTTTAAGTTTTTGATTTGCTTTAAAATGGTTTCAGATTATATGCAAGTCCTTGTGTTAGTGGAAAAATATTTCAACCTGTTTGCAACTCAAAAGCAAACAATAAAATATAATAATATAGCTTTAAGAAATTTAAAATATGATGTTTATTTTGCAGGTAAGAAAATAAGACCGCTTTAATTCTATTTATTATATCTGATTTTAAAGAGATAGAAATAAAATAATATTGTGTCAAGAAAGAGTTTCTTTAACAAAATCTTGAAATATTTTTAAAATTTCAATTCAGTTTCCATTTATAGTAATAAAATCGTTTTAGTTGTCATTAAAAGTTTTCACATGCAATCATGCACACTAGAAACAATGGATCTGGATAGCCGTTTTGCATATATGAAACAAAAAAAATGTATAAATAGAAGTAGATATCGAAAATAACTATTTTGAATAACGTCTAAACAATCATAATTTAGTAAGGACCACAATCATTTGAAAAGTAAGGAGACTCAAGCATAAATATCTATTAATTTTTCTCCAGCGATGTGAACTATGATTGCAATCATATAGAGACATTTTACCTCTTAAGCTATGTATACACTTCAAAGTAGTTTCAAGATAATTTTTCCTCCGAGTTGGATTATTATATACGCTTGAAAACACGGATAAAAATGAGCATAAGTCTTATATTTAATTTTTTTAGATTTGAGCGAGATTTCTTTTTCATGAGACTATCTTCTTTTTCTCGAGAATGATAATCTTTTTTTCTTTTGCGTTGTTAAAAAACACTATTGCAGATTTTATTAATATGTTTTAGCATAAAAGATATGTTAAAAGAAAAAATTAGCTTCTTTGAAGTAGTGTGTCTTAATCAAAACTGTAAAAACTAAGAACATTAATTTTTTACAATTTGAATGTAATCCTAAAATCACTAATATAACAACCCTGTATCTCTATCATAGTCAGCATAATTTAAAGAAAAAAGTTTTGTTTTTGTTTCCAAGCATTTTGAAAATAACGTTCATGCATGGAACGGACATATTGGAGAGCAGAGTTGTTTCACCCAAATTATTAGACAATAGATAATTGATTTATTCCTTTAAGTAAAAAAGAATTAAAAGCAAGCAAAGCAAACTTCATTTTAAATAATTAAGTGAAGCCCCCAAAAAAGAAAGTATTCAAAATAACTATTTATGAATGATGTTTAAATAATCATAAATTTGTAAGTTCCAAAATAATTTGAAAATAAAGGACACTCAAACACAAATATCTATTAATTTTGCTCCAGCGATGAAAAGTCAGATCAAGAATTATACTTGAAAATCAAGTAAAATAAAAGTTTTCTTTAAATAAATGAAGATATTTAGTAAGAAATTAATTTGAATACAATTTAAAAAATTAAAACACATATTATTTCTCTATTGTACAATCGTTAACAAAAAAGAATGGGACACCTTTAAAGCTCAGACATAAATTATCGCATCAGTATAAAATTAATGTCGTTGCAAATGATTCAAGGAAACAGGTTTATTCGGACTGACGTGACTGATTAACCGTTTAACATTAACATTAAAAACCAATCACATCTTTCCCGTGCTATAGTGATTTAAATGCTATATCAATTTTTCCTATTATGCGATTGACTAGTCAAATAGTGAATCCGGCCGAATCTCACATTCGTCATAGCCATAAAAATATGGGGCAGTAATATAAATAATATTTTTTATTTTTTAAATTTACGAAAATTGTCAAAATATTGCATTTTTTCGTAGATTTTATGGGATTTGTGGGATCAGAGGTAGAGAAAATTTTTTTCCTGCACTATAGCATTTAAAAAAACAAGAGAGGCAAACTTGAATAAAATTACTGAAAACAATGAAATTCTCCATTTTTCCGAATATTTTGTCAGTTTGCAGATGGGAAAATATGATCAGATATAAAAAAATTCTTATTTGTTAGCTAAGTATGCACCAATCGCAACTTTCCCGTGCTACAGTGAATAGAAAAATATAAGTTTGAATTTCTTCGCTCCACTTTATAAATAAGGTTTCCTTATTTAGTCACGGTCATACAAAATTTCAAGGTACTCCTAAAGTGGAGATTACGTCTAAGAGAAAGAATATTACTTTCGTCATTTTCAAGGCAAAGGAAGAAAAAAAGCAGTATCGAACCTTTAACCTCTAACATCGTAGCTGATAATGTTTAAGTCTTCATTCGCCAATTTTGTCTTTCGTCTGTTTGCATCAGATCTTGGATTCTGAGAATAACAAATATTACATGACGAAATTTACTGAAATAATTCTAGGATAAAATCATTATCATGCTAAAAAAGACAGGCAAGGTTTTGAAATATGTTAAAGAATTGATTTATAATAAATTAAAATTATCTAATTTTTATTTCTTCTTATACGCAGGGAATATTCATATTGATTATTCAAAACCTCGATATTGTTTTGCACTAGGGAATATAGAGAAAAATAATAGTTACATATTTTTAAAGTCAATTTTTGAAAATTGTATTGAAATTTAAGAAAATATTCCTCGGGAACAAATTTGATATAATTGAAACCTTAAATTTTTCAATAATGTATTAATGCAAAAATTATTAAAACTGAAGAGATTTAATTATTTCATAGATGATAGTAATTCAATGAATCGGGATTGTTTCCTAAATCTATAGAAAGAAATGGAGTTAAAAAATAGCTAATAAATATTTATTACAGGTTGAAAAACATTATTTATTAATTAAAAATTGAATTATTTTTATGTTCTCGATGAAAAATGGAAAAAATGTGAACTGCAAACTCTTATACATATTCAGAAATAACAAAACTGAAATTTTGAACAGAGCTAACATTGGCGAATATTTTTATTATATCACTTTTAAAAAATGTGGGAAGTAGTTCTCTTTGCTGCCATTTAGAGTCACGAGATGTTCACAAAAATGATCTGTGCTGTAAATGTTTGTAAATGTGTGCGGGGCATTGGGTAATATATCTGGTATTGATCTCACCTAATTTCCCTGAGGTTCTCTTCAGAATATTTTGTAACTTTCCAAAAAATTCTATTAGAAAATGCTTAGATTTTATATTATAACTTTCCTTTATGTGACGGAAATCATGATACTGAATAGTAATTGTAACTTGTACAGATTTTAAAGCGCATGAAATGCATCATTACATTCTGACGAATGTATTTTTTTCCATTTTCATATGCTGTTTCCAAAGATGGAGGTAAGTAAATATTTTGTTTAGTTTTATAGAAACAGTTTATTGAAAAAAATAAGAAAACAATTACCACATTTTTTTTTCGATGCCCTCAGCCTGAAACAGACATCAGAAATTAGTTATAAACATAATTTAATATTGTTTTCTGGCATTTTCCTGACCTCATCGGGGACATTCGATAATTCAGTTTCTATTTAATTTCATTACATTTCCTTTAGGCAAAGTATTCACTGAAGCGTTCAGTTACTAAATTTAGATCGGAAATCTTCGTATACCAGTATTTTTATTGACTCTTCTTTTTTGAATTGTGCTCGTAGTAACTTAAAAATATTTTTCCCCAAAATTTTATTCTTGGAAAAATTGTTTCTATGATGCGTTTGAAAATTATACAAAAGATTAAGATGCTCTGCATAATCCCCCATCCAGTGACGCGAAAATAAAAAAATATTGGTGACAATCTCGTGCGAGTAATAATTCGTTTGGCTTATAGTGTAATATACTCATTTTCTTCAAAAAGAAAACTGACTATGAAACAGCACGAGCGTTAGAAATAATTTCGAGATTTTAAATTAGACAATATATTTAATTGAATTAAAGTTTAGTACTTGTAAATAGCATTTTATTTGTACTTTTAAAACTCGTAAATATTTTTTTTATTCCTAGTTAAACTGCGCACTAACAAGTTCTTTCAATTTCACTGGTCAAAAAAGGGAAATTTTATGCTGTTCAGCTGGCAATAATCCATCTGAATGCGAGGGATTTCATGATGAATTGTTGAATGGATTGGTTTTAAAAGGGGACATCTGACATCTAGCCAAGAACTACTTTATTGATGTTAAAATGGGTCTTCTGCTATTTAGTATTCTTCTAACATCACATGGAAACTTGATGTTTTACTACAAAGTGGCTGTGAATGACCAAAGTCGAGTTTTTACACCAAACATACATGCACCTTCATCAAATTGAAAACGAAAATAAATATGGAATTTTTGCCAAGTCCTCTTTTAAAATCAAGCGATTCGTATGAGTTCAAACATAAAATTAAAAAGAAACCCTCAATAATGTATCAAACTTTTATTAAGTTATCCTCAGTATTAATTTTTATATTATTGAAGTTGAAGCATCTTTTCATTATATCACAGATGATGGGTATTTAAATAACTCGAGATTGTCTCCTAAACAAATGGAGAAATCAAGTTCAGAAATTACTAAGACATGAATATTTATTTTCATTGAAAATTGATTTTTTTTCTGTTTGTGATGAAAAATGGTTAAAAAAAGTGAAATAAAATAAAAGAAGCGAACTAAAATCTCTTACACACAATCAGAAATAACAAAACCGCAATCTTGAACAGAGCTGATATTGCAAATACTTTAATTATATCACTTTTAAAGAATGTGAATTCCCTCATTTCGAAATAATATGGAAAATAATTCTGTTTTCTGTAGTTAGAGTAGATAATGTTCGACAAAACGTTCCGTATCAGTAAATGTTTATAAATGTGTACTCAGCATTAGGTAATATGTCTGGTATTGATTTCACCTAATTTGCCCGATGTTCTCTTAAGAATATTTTGTAACTTTTCCAAAAAGTTCTAATAAAAACTACGTAGATTTTCAATTATGAGTTTCCTTTCAGCATGGGGCAGATACATCACCTACCGCATGATTACAAAGCTAAGTCAAATACAGCGGCCGTTCCTACTTAACATGACGGGAGCATACAGAACATCGCCCACAGCAGCTCTCCAGGCCATTACAGGAATAATGCCTCTAGACATCACACCAGAGGCAGAGGCACAGTTCGTACAACTGAAACTCTTGAAGAAAAATCTAACAATAAAAGGAGAAGAATATAATTACGAAACCTATGAAGAAAAGGCGATAGGCTGGTCGCGCCATCCGGCGGAGTTTATAGACGAAGAGAGAGTAAACCTAGAAGAAAACCTTGGTGCTGTGGGCGAAATTAATATATTCACGGATGGCTCTAAAATGGAACAGGGTGTTGGATCTGCCTTCTGCGTCTTTGGAGAGCAGCAGGAACTTATAACACAATGGCAGGGACGACTTTTTCCAAAAAATTCTATATTCCAGGCAGAGCTAATAGCTCTCCAAGAAGCGGTTAAATATGCCCGACACCATCAAAACAAAGTAAAGATCTGGAGCGACAGCCAATCCAGCCTGAAAGCCCTATTAAACCAGAAATACAATAGCCAGATACAATCACGACTCTCTGTACAACACTCATAACATCAGGCTGCGTTGGATTAGAGCCCATGTAGGGCACATGGGGAACGAGAAATCTGATGAGCTGGCCAAAGAGACAATTACGTCTACGGAGGCAGCAGTGCTCACCGTTCCCCTTCCCAGAAGCAGTTCAAAACAAGATCTCAAGCACCGAGCCCTGGCTAAGTGGCAGAGGCGTTGGGATGATGGAATCCATGGCCACTCCACATATGAAATCATAAAGAAGGTAGGACTTCGAAATCATAATTGGCCGAGACAGCTCATTCAGTTTATCACAGGGCACGTTCCCTTCCCGTCCTATCTTTTCCGATTCAGAAAACACCCGGACAACTGCTGTGCCTTTAGAGAACCTGGCACGACTTTTCACTATGCCACCAAGTGCCACCTCACGTTTTCTTACCACCTCAAGTGTCCAGCAGATCAACACATAGAAGCCTGGTTAAAATCAATAACCAACCACCGCCTGCTAAGAAACAAAATAATAGACCTCCTCAACTTTATCACCAGCCAAGAAGACCTACTTAAATCTGAACAGCCAGAATAACTCTACAATAGCCTGCATTGTTCATCTCACTACAAAGCTCATGTCTCCCACCACGCACTTCTTCGTTTAGTGTATATATTTGTGTTTTTATGTACGTATTTATGTTTGTGTATATATTAGTGTTTATATTTGTATTTCCTCTCTTTGTATCCCTGTTTTTCTCTAGCTTTACTTCAATAAAGTTTCACACATACCCACCCATCCGACAGGCAGCCACCCTGGCTCCGAGTTGGGGGGTAGGCTGTGGTGTTATGTTATGTTATGTGAATTAAAACGTGATACTGAATAGTAATTATAGTTTGTGCAATTTTTAAAGCAAGTTGAATGCGTCATTTTTTACCTGACGAATGTATTTTCCATCCATTTTCAGAAGCAGGACTCGGATCCGGACTCGGACTCGGTAAGACAATGCACATATTTTTGTTTTATAACAACAGTTTATCAAAAGAAATAGGAAAACAATTACCACTTTTCCACTCCAAACATTCTGTCTGAATCAGATATTAGAAAACAGATTTTAAAGATATCGAAAGTCATGGCATATAATTTGAAAGAATTTAATTTAAAGTGTAGCACCTTTAGAAAAATGATAAGTTTAATCTATATATATATAAAATTGAACGTATGTAATATACTCCTTTCTTCAAAAAGAAAGCTGACTATGAAACAGCCCGAGCGTTAGAAATAATTTCGAGATTTTAAATTAGACAAAATATTTAAATGAACTAATGTTCAGTAATTGTAAATAGCATTTTATTTGTACTTGTAAAACTCGTAAAATGTCGCCTTTCAAAATCAAGAGATTCGTATGAGTTCAAACATAAAATAAAAAAACCCTCAATAATGTATCAAACTTTTAATCAGTTATCCTCAGTATTAATTTTTATACTATTGAAGTTGAAGTATCTTTTAATTATTTCAAAGATGAAGGGTATTTTAATAAATCGGGATTTTCTCCTAAAGAAATGGAGAAATCAAGTTCAGTAATTACTAAGACATGAATATTTATTTTCATTGAAAATTGATTTTTTTTCTGTCCGTGATGAAAAGTGATAAAAAAATATAAAATTAAATTAAAAAATGTTACCTAAAAATACATATACACAATCAGAAATAACAAAACTGCAATCTTCAACAGACTTGATATTGGCGAATTCTTTAATTTCCTCATTTGGAAAAAATATGGGAAATAATTCTGCTTTCTGCCATTTAGAGTAGATAATGTTTGCAAAAACGTTCCGGTTTAGGAAATGTTTGCAAATGTGCACGTGGCATTTGGTAATAAGTTTGGTTTTGATCTCACCTAATATCCCTGAGATTCTCATCAGAAAATTTTGTAACTTTCCCAAAAAGTTCTAACAGAAACTACTTCTTCCCCACCGACAGTAAGAACGATCCTTAGCCTATGTGTAATCGGATCGCCGTGGGAAATAAATAAATAAATACAAACTACTTACAAGGAGAGGACCCGACTTGGGAAATTCAATTTGGAATGAGACTTGGTATATTAATAGTATAGCTTCAGGATGATCATCCAATAAAATGTTAAAGCGCAATGGCGAGCTAATTCGGAGAAAATAGCCCTCAAACTTTCGTCACAGCTATTATACCAGTAAGTTGTCACCGCTGTTCAAGTGCGTCTAGCTTGGGCAGTATAGTATTAGCATGCAAACAGTTTGTTCAGTTTTCGATTCCGCGTTTGCTTCCTTTTTTTCAAAATATTTCTTGAAATAAATATTTAATTAAATTAAAAATTTGCAAACATTTTTTATTAAAATATTAATCTTTTTTCAATATAATTAATCAATTCCAATATAATATTAATCCTTTTTTATTCATATGATTCATGAATTATAGTCATAATATAATTTTTAAACAATTAAATAATCATGAAAAGCAAACAGTAAGTACAATAACTATTATCATAATATGGCATTAAAATTTTTGTATGATTCCATTAAAGTAATTACAAAATTTTCGTTCCATCTTCACGGAAACAGATTTGGTCAAGAAAGAAAGAGCAGAGTTAATCTTTTGAATACAGAGAAAGATTGTCCACAATTTTCAGTTTATTTCCCAACATATATTTAAAAGAAACGTGCACCATTTATTAATTATGCAAAATGTCAAAATATTTTTATGAGAATTTTCAATCTGGTTCCTGTATGTATATAAAAAATAATAAATGTAGAAAATTTTCTAAAATTTACAAATGAAAAAAAATCATCACGAATTTTTTTTATGATGAGAACATCGATTATTATTAACTAATGAGACCAACTATAAATAGCTATTCTTTATCACCATGTAAATTATTGATGTTTTTAAAGCAATTTTAATAATTAATAAGTTCAAATTGAATAAACAATTTTTAAATATTTAATTTTAAAAAATTAATCATTGATGCAAAATAACCTTTTATTTGCATGATACTTGAATTAGAATTACAATCTTTTTAAATAGATAAATAATTATAAATACATTCTTTTCCGACCAAAACCGGTTCCGTAAAGCTAGTACAGAAATTTTGTAATTACTTCAATTGTATCATTGGAAAATTTTAATGATATATAATGATAATAGTAATTATACATAATATTTTACATCATTAAATTTGTTTTATTGATTATTTAACAGTTTAAAAATTATATTATGACTATAATTCACATATATGAATAAAAAATTAGTTAATGCTTACAAATAATTAATATTTTAATAAAAGACGTTTAAAATTTTTTAATTTAATTAAATATTAATTTCAAAAAATATTTTGGAAATAAAGTGGATGCGGAATCGAACCCTGGTCAAAATGTTTACATGCGAGTACTCTATTGACCATGCTATTCGCGCTTCAATGACGGGGACAACTTACTGGTATATAAGCTGTGTCGAACGTTTGAGTGCCTTTTCTGCGAATTGGCTGACCATTGCGCTTTAACATTTTCATGGATGAACACCCTAAAGATATACTATTAATATACTAATTCTCATTCCGAATTTAATTTGCCAAGTCGTGCCCTCTCCATGTTAGTTTTCCTATTATAAGTTTTCTTTATATGATAGAAATCAAGGTACTTAATAGTAATTATAATTTGTATAATTTTTAAAGCAAGTTGGATGTGTAATTTTTTCTCTGACAAATGTATTTTTCTTCCTTTTTTAAGATGCTGGATTAAGTGCGGGTAAGACAATATATATATATATATATTTGTTTTATAGCAAGAGTTTAAAAAAAACAAGGAAAACTATTACAACTTATCTTCGTTATTTAGCCATGTTCCACTTACACTACACATAGCTGCTACTAATATAAAATTCAAATATATTAATGGAACATAACTTCAACGTGTGTAAACGGGCAAATCGCATAAAACATCAGACGTCCTGTCGTTCCGGCTTCGCCGGTTATGAACTTCACCTTAGTTCACGTCCACACGAGCGTTTTCCTGCAGCCGCTGCTTGAAGGTCAAACGCAGAAGAACTATAGACAGAAGGATGAAGCGCCGGGCTGGCCACACTCTGCTGTTTTCGCCTTTGGAGGGGAGTTCGTCCGGTGCATTCCGGCGGCTGTCGCGTAAAGATAGAGCTCGGCCTATTTTGCGAGCGACTTGTTTGCGCGATCTGCTTATCATGGACGTTTCCGTTCGTATTTTCGTGTGTTCGAGGCCGGATTATCAAATAGGAAATTAGACAACTGCATAGGGACCCCGCAACTTTCGAGGGCCTCAAGTATCGACATTTTCCCGGCATTTTCAGAGTTATTTAATTTTGTATTTTCATTTGATTTGCAAAGGCCATGTACTCGAACATAGTTAAATTAAAATTAAATACCTTTTAAATTTCCAAACAATATTCTTAGCAAATTTTTTGTGATTTCAGTTTCGCTTGCAGGTTATGTGCAGTCAATCTTCTTATCTTTTTCCTGTTGATTGATTGACTCATGAGTCAACAGCCCTAGCAAACTTTGCATATGATTATTTGGAATATACTGAAAGAAGTTTGGTTACTTTACCATTTTGTTAAAAAATGATTTTTAAATTTAAATTTTTTTAAAATGTACTTTTTTTTACACGAGATAATGAAAATAAGTTTCTTGAAGCTAACCAGCACTAAAATGTGTTGTAATTTCAGCTTGTCGTAACTATATTTATATAAAAGTGCTTAAATATATATTAAATTAAAATCAATAAAATAATCTGTGATAGTTTTGGAGGGGCTAGAGGGTGGTAAGAGCCCTTAAATTGCTTTGTCTAACAGGACTTAATCCGGTCGTTTTGTGTTCTGATCTTCAATTTTTGATATTTAAAATAACTATGTCAGGGTGACTATGTGAGATTATGATTCTTGAACTTGCATATTTGTTTCCAGTTTTATATTACAGTTGTAAATATTTAAATTGAAATGTTGACAATTTTATTTAATTTATTTTCACGTCATTCATCTCATTCTTTGGTTCTTTTACATTGCTTTTTTTGTTTCATGTTTACATTGCTTCTAATCCTTTTTAAATAAAATTGTTAAATTGTTTTAAATAACTGTATTAACCATTACCCAATAACAACCTAATTTTAATAATAACCCTCTTAAAAATTGATATATTGTGTTGTCCTTGTCATCCGATCGCAGTTCAAATTTACGAAGTCCGCCACAAAATAGTTTTCGTGTTGTTCGAAACGAGACGTTAATAGAACTAAAATAAGGTATTTGTTAGTCATTGTATCTTGAATCGAAAAAATTTGCCTTGGTGGTAAAAGGAATTAATATAGTTCAAATTAAAGATAGTATTCTTTCGATTACCTTTTTACTTTAATGAAATATTTAAGAATCTATACGTTATCTTTGAAATTTTTTAGCTGAAGGGAAAGAATGCCAGAAAAAATAACAAACATCCAAAACTTTAATGAAATTATAAATACTTTTGCTTAGTTACCAAGTACGAGATAAATAAAATTAACTTTTTTATTATGTACATTTAAAGCATTAAAATTTTAACAGAAACAACTCTTTGAATTCGCCACTCTGTTCTACTAGAAAGCAGAAACAAACGACTGAGCTCGTATGAAAACAACCGCACGTGCGGCCGGCTGTGGTTTTCTTGTGCGACAGATTGTTGGACGACAGCGACGAAAAAACGCTCGTGTGGCCGTGACCTTAACCTACTCGAATGCGTTTCCGCCTAGCAGGTTTTAGGACGAAATTATTGTAATTCTGTCAGATGTACCGAGTGATACCTGGAATGTCTAATTCAATGCTTGAGATAACAGTCTTAAAGTTAGAAGAAGACTCCTGGTCCTGTTATAGAGAAGAGACAAAGGACTTTGATCA
>BGPR01010997.1:0-50270 GCA_013235015.1 Araneus ventricosus | reverse complement strand
ATTCAAAACGGCAAAATTACGCAATATGTCTCAAAAATTTGAATCGGATTAGATCACTTTAATTTTACGATGTGAGCATGAACTGACCCCGTTTTTGACCACACATAATGCGTGGCATCCTTCCATCACACATTTCCCCACCCATATATGACTTGTGCTATTACAATTCGAACCATATTCGAAAGCAACCCCTTGATAGAAAAAGTATAGAACTACATGGGTTAACATTTTGTTCGTAGACTTTGATTTAGTTGTCCCTGTCTGTATTTTTCTTTCATATTTCTATCCAGGTTTTCAATAAATATATCTAACATTGCGCACAGTGAGTTTGTTGTTGAAATATACTGAAAAAAAACCCAATTGCAATGAATACCCACTTATGAGGTAGCTTTGAACCAAAATTTCGAAAAATTATATTGTATTATTAAGTTAGTGGATTGTATTATTAAGTTAGTGGACTTTATTTTGCTATAAAACGTTTATCTAGTGGTCATTCAACGAGGAAAGAGTCAGAAAAACCCATTTTAAGAAAAATACTCGCAACTAATCTCGAAATCTTTCTGAAGTCATGAAAATCGGTGCAAAGTAACCTCGGATTACGATGCAGCATTCATTACCTGCAAGAACATTTTGTCCGTAGACATTGATGTAGGTGTCCCTGTCAGATCTCTGGTGCTCGTGGTAAAGACCAATAGCGTGTCCGAGTTCGTGGACTACGGTTCCTATGTATTCGCAGCCTTCACCTAAGGACAAAGATTGGGGTTGGTGTTTTTCGACTTGTCCTATGTGTGAATAGCATTTCCTGAAATGAATAAAAAATACTATTAGTTTGGCAGCGTATTTGTTATAAGATATAGCAATTAGCATTTTTTGCACTTCTTGCATTACCAGTTATATAGTTAAATCTTATGATAATTAAACGTTTTGTACAAAAATATAACATCTACAAGTGGCAGCAAGTTTCATTCTTAATATCAATTCAGTAAATTGATAATCGTTTTTCAAAATATCTACTCGGAAACCTAAAAATTCTCTATAATTATATTTAAGAAATATGAAAAAATATATTGATAATCTCTTGAAAATGAGAAAGATAGATCGGATGCTAGTCGAAGCTAGTGTGGTTCGTTTGAATTCATAAGCATGAACTTACATATCATAGATACAGATGATAAATCCATATGTAATACTATCCTTCCTCTTATATTAATATAAAAAATGCAAATGATTAAATGCAAGTGATTAGAGAATTGCACAATCAAATATTTATTTAGTTGCATAAACCACGCAAAACAAAGGAGCACCGATGAGATTACGGCAGATAAATTTTAACGGATGCTTTGTCAAAACTGGGTGTTTACAAATTTGTATACATACTTTACATGAAGACCTATCAAACTACGGAGAATGGCTTTCAGATAGTAATGGAAAAAACCTAAAAATAGTAGCCTGGAAACGCAACTAGAAGCTGCTTGATTGTATTGTTGGGGAGCATGACGTTGAAAATTTCATGGGGAGGTAAAACGAATCTGAGAGATATGCATTACTTGCATACCGCCGTTAATGGCAATGGACCAATCTCGGTGCACATCTCTCCTTTCCTCCATGGATTTCTTCCTGTATGCATATGTTACAGACGATGTGGTAAATCGGTTATTATACAGGGTGTCTTATAAATACTGGTACAAACTTTAAGGTGAGGTCAGGCATACGATAAGAATCCAAAATCACATTGGAACGTGTGTGCGCATACGCCATCTGGAGGCAGCAGGCAGCATTTAAAATAAAACAGCGCTGGTCAAAATGCCGATATCTTTCTGAATCTTAACGGTATTGAACTGAAATTTTTATATAAGTTTCCCTATATATATGGTTCTGAAGTTGTGAAAGAAAAATTACGCTTCCTTTCGCGCATGCTCAGTAAAAAATTATTTATTGCAAATATTCATATCTTCTCTAACATTCAGAGTATTTAGTCAAATTTTAATACAAAGCTTCTCTAGCGTATTGTCATGTTGTCTTCTGTTTTTGAAAAACCTTTATTCCTAAATATTCGTGCTCTTTTTACGAAAATTCATGTAAATATTTCGCATATCACACAAAAGAATTGATGAAAGTTGCAAACTATATCAGCTTTCTGTGAAGCGGGATGAGCCAAAATCCCTTTTCAAATTCGTCAATTTCTCGTCAGTCCCCTAAATGCCCTCGTGATCGAATCTTAAATGTGAATTGTGAGTTAAAACCTATCTTTATATGGTCGAAGTTCGAGGAACATTTATCCAGCCTTTCGAGAAATATTCGAAAAAATTCGAAATTTGATTCTGTATGCCTGACCTAACCTTAAAGTTTGGTCAGGGACAAGCGAATACATTGAGCTGCTTCACAGAAAGCTGATAATCCTCAATTTTCAAATATCTCCCGAAAGCTGGATGAATCAATTGTTTCATACAATTTAAATACTATTTAATTATAGGATTTTACTTTTTTTTAAATTATAAAGCAACATATTTCTTGAGAATTACAAAACAACATAAGACTTTCAGAAGGTAATAATTTGGAAATATTTTATAACTATGTTCCAAATTTTAAACGATACTTGATTTTTAATTTCGATCAGTTCAAGTGTGTGTGCACTGCCCCTGTAAACTAAATAAAAGCACAGAATTGAATTACTCTGAAAATACCGCAAAAAAACATCTCGAGGTATCGGGGATCCCCAAAGTTGGGGGCCGATAGGCAGTTGCCTATTTAATTATTCGGCTCTGGTCCCTGATACCAGGTTCTTTATGTTATATGGTACGGTCAATGTGATAATAGATTATTATGCTTAATCACCAGTTATTATGCATAATAACTGCGGTGATATCGTACGGCAACGTTGTGAGAGCACTTTCCGGCATGAAAGGAACATTGCCATCCTCCAAAAGTTTGAAGTGACGTCACAAATTGAGGCAACCGGTCAGACAAGATTTCGGTCATCTTGGCGAACTACGTCGCGTCATTCTAGGCGAACTACGTTACCATGCAAGTCGCTCCTGATTGGTTTGAATTTTCGCCGCTCACAGTTTTCTGTCCCTATCGTGTAGAGATGACGGATATTTGATGAACTTTTATTTACTACGCAATATCAAAAAATCACAAATACCAGTGATGAATACTACTGTGATTCAATAATTGGTGATTAAATGTGCATCAAGTGTTTCAAATTAAAATAATTCATTCCTTTTTAATATCCTTTGCTAAGTTTTGGTTTTTAGTTCTATCTTCTTTCAATAGATGAAGCCATGGATGCCCACTTTGGTGTTTAGAAAGAAGATCGTTCTTTTGAGGTCACGGTTCCCTCCTATCGCAATTTCATTGGTATTTCCTGTGAGTCACCATTCTTGTTGTGATATGCGTTTTCGAATGATTACAGCTCTTTTCTATTTCAGCTCTTGCATAACGATAGAAAGTCACTATAATCGTTCGAAAACAAAGATTCACAAGGAAGTTTAGTTAACTGCGATCGGAACGGAAAATAATCGGCTTTGTGATTCACTGGAAAGGGTATTCTGAATAGTGAACTGTGTTGATGTTGGCTTCCGCGCTTGATGAGAATATTTGTGGTTAACTTAATTGATTGGCCATTTTTTTAAAAAGTAATTTTCGCTACAGGCGTCATCTATTGACAGTATATAGAACTAAAAACATAAACTTTTGCAGAAAGTCTAATGAAAACAAATGACAATATTTTATTTAATTTTTTTCAAAACACTTTACATATATTTAATAAGAATTTGAAAATTAAAAGTGTATTTGAAAGAACACTTATTTAGAACAGATATTTAAAAATAACAATAGCAAAAATATTTGATATTAAAAATATCGTGTATTATGCATCCCTATTTACATTCCCCCCACATTTTCAAGCCGGTTGAATACTGTCCACGATAATCGAAATCCTGTCTGACCGGTGACGTTACTACAAACTTTTGGAGAGCGGCAATTTTCCTTTCATTCCGGAAAGTGTTCGCACAACTCTGTCGTCTTATATAGCAGTAAGAAATAGTTTTTAATTTGTGATTAAAAAATATACATACTTGCCATCTTTGATGATTTTGACGTATTTTGCTTGGTTAGTTCTTTTGACAAAACGAATACAAGTGTTATCTTCGTACTGTTTTATGGCGTCGTCGATCAATTTAACAAGCTCTTCTGGAAACAAAGATTTAACAGTTGTGAAATGAGAATTACTTAAGTATCAGTTGCATTCAGAATTTAAACGGCACTGAAACTTTGAGGGTGTCTCAAAAAAAACTTTTTTTAAAAAAACATTTAAAAAAACCCTTGCTCTACATGGTTTTACCATTTCTTTTGGTCCTAATAGAAAGTATATGAAGTTTCAGGCCTCTAAATTAAATGTAGGGTTTGCCTGTAAAGCCCTGAAATTTAAAAAAAAGATCCTAAAATGTCATATTTTTAGAATTTTTTGAGAAATTTTAAATAGTTGCTAATGTGCTAAAAACTGGTTTATATTTGTTACAATGGACATGTTTAGTTAGAATATAGACACAAATAAGTATTAACTGTACTATTAGCCACTTGGGAAAAAGCATAAAATGGTTAAAATTTGCAATAATTCTGCATTGTTGATTTTTGGAAACACCATACCACAATTACTGTATGTTCACAGTAAAATTTTAAAAATTTATTAAAATGTTAAAGAAGGATATAAAAATGAATGCAGTAATAAGTTAAAATCTACAATTTTAATTGACAGTTTAACACGTAGCATTGAAAAAAGGATTTAATACTCACATTAATTAATTGTCCAAATAACTTGTAAAAATTCCAATAACTGTCAAATAATCTCATGTCATCACTTTAACTACTTATTTCATTCAAAACTGTGTAACTGTGTAAACTTAAAGCAAGGATTTTCTTTTTTACCAAACTGAAGAAGATTTTGAGTATATTCTTCATTTTTGGTTATCGCAGCATCCTAATGACTGAAATCTTCCATTAGTTTTGCCCCTCTTTCGACGGTTTTATTTATAACTTTTAAGTTTTTGATAAAATTTTTATTTCTTTGAATGTGAAATCTTCTTCCCAGGTCGAAGGATTGATTTTCAACCAGGCTCCATTTTGGTTCAACAAAAGAAAAATCAATCATTACTACGTTCCAACCAATTGATGCAGTTTTGTGGTATGATTGAAAAGAGAATGGGAAGTGATTTTTCATCAGCTTTGTATTTCATTAAGGATGCTGCAACATTCTTCTTTTCAGAGTCTGACACTTTCTTAGAAAATAAAGAAAATTTTACTGCTTCTTCTGTTAATTACAACAAATGTCTACTAAAAGTTAAACCCCAAGGTTCGAATTTCTCGTATATGTTCAGGGACTGCGACACATTATCTGCGGTCAGTGACTACAAGGAATGTGCCGGGATTGCCATAATAGTGTTGAGAGAATTCTCATCGGGGAGTTAATTGCCGAATGCCTGGGTCACTTTACACAGTCAGGTGAATGTATGCAATATGAATGTTTACTTTACTCGGCAAAGATATATGCTTTTGGTAAACAATTTAAATTTGACAGTAATAAATCCACAATTTGCGTCAAATATGTTAGTTCAATGATTTGATTTTTGTTGAGGTTTGGTTGAATGCCCAAATTGCTACAGATGCTCCTGTAAAAGATCTGATGCTTTGGGAGTCCCTGAATCTGTGCGAGAAATACGAACCTGGGGTTGCCAAAGCTGATCTTTAAACTTTCAGTGGACATTTGTGGTATTTGACAGAAGAAGCAGTAACATATTTTTTATTTTCTAAGAAAGTGTCAGACTCTGAAAAGATCTCAGAATCCTTAATAAATTAGAAAGCTAATGAAAAATCACTTCCCACTGTTTTCTCTTTTCAATTATACCACAAAACAGCATCAATTAGTTGGTCTGAAGTCATGGTTCATTTTTCATTTATTGAAACAAGATGGATACTGGTTGAAAAATAATCCTCGAGCCTGGGAAAAAGATGGAAGAAGATTCCACGTTCAAAGAAATGAAAACTTTTAAAAAGAACTTAAAAGTAGTAAATGACACAGCCGAATGCGGTGCAAAACTAATGGAAGATTTCAGTCATTAGGATCTGCGATAACCAAGAATGAAGAATATATTCAAAATCTACTTCAGTTTGTTGAAGAAAGTAAGAAAGAAAATCTCTTCTTTAAGAAGACAGTTTTGAATGAAATTTAAAGTAGTTAAAGTGATGACATGAGATTATTTGACAGTTATTGAAATTTTTGCAAGCTATTTGGACAATGAATTAATGTGAGTATTAGATCCTTTTTTCAATGCAACGTGTTAAAATGTCAATCAAAATTGTGTATTTTAACTTATTACTGCATTCATTTTTATATCCTTCTTTAACATTTTAGTAAATTTTTAAAATTTTACTGTGAACATACAATAATTGTGGTATGGTGTTTCCAAAAAGCAACAATGCAGAATTACTGCAAATTCTAACCATTTTATGCTTTTTTCCCAAATGGCTAAGAGTACAGTTAATATTTATTTGTGTTTATATTCTAACTAAACATGTCCATTGGAAAAAATATAAACCATTTTTAACACATTAGCAAAGATATAAAATTTCTTAAAAAATTGTAAAAATATGACATTTTAGGAACTTTTTTTCAAATTTCAGGGCTTTACAGACAAACCCTACAGTTGTTTTAGAGGTCTGAAACTTCATATACTTTCTATTAGGATCAAAAGGAATGAGAAAAACCCTGTGGAGCAAGGTTTTTTTTTAAAAAAGAGACATCCTACTTTATAATCTATGGTATTCGTATTGATCAATAACGATGATATTTTTTAATTTATTTGTGGACTACAAAGTCTGATTTCTTTTTTTAAACATTGAGTACTTTTTGCATCTATTTTCACACGATCGTATTATAACCCATTCGATGTGCAGTTTGAACTCTCAATCCAGGACGATGTATTTGGTTTAATAGCTGACAAAGTGAATCTTTAGCATTAAACTAAACTTCAAAGACAATAAATAATATTTTTAATGAAAAGCTGACAGAGGTGTTTAGTTATTCCGTATTTCTTCCGAATGGTCGGTTCTTCCAGATAATTTAATGCTCTTGCGCCATACAACCTACAACCAAACTAAAACACGGTTCAGTATTTTTTATTATTGGCTGCATTGGTTATATTGGTGCTATTTTTGATTTCTTAAAAAATTCTATATTTCAGCTTTTGTAGAAGATAATCAAATTGATTATTGATTGAAATAATGATCACATCGAATAATTCCATTCCTCCCACTAAAGGAATAAAAAAATAAAATAAAGAGATTCTGTTCTATTCCGGTCTGATAAAAAATTATAGAATTCCAGTTCGAAAATTTAGGATTTAACTCTCTTTACTTAATGACCAAAGTTTAGACAAAGAAAGAAATAGGCATATGTGATTAAATAGAAAATCCTTTTGAACGATCCACATCTTTTTTGCAGCACTATGGAAATGGCATAAATATCCGTTTCCCATTCTAGATATGCCTTTTGACATCAAGAGTGCTTTACCTATCTCATTTTTGAGACAAAAAGTTTGCAATTGAAATATCGCAGCTTTTTTTCGCATGTATTGGGATCCAATATATTCATTATCACTCAAAATCTGAGGTTGAGCAAAATGCAGAAAAACTATTTAATCTATATTTATATAGCATGATAGGACTCTGAGCATAGAAGAATATACAAATGTTATGAAGAAAGAGCAATTGCGTGGAGTGCAAGTTCTGGTATCCTCGCTTAAAGCTTTCATAAACTCTTCTGAAAATGATATAGAAATATGCATAATTTGTGTGTATTTTTTCTCTGACTTAAAAGTAATTGACGAATATTAATTTGATCGATAGAAATGTCACTAAATATGATGTTAACATTTCAAACCGAAAGCAACTAAAATATGTGGACGTTAGCAAAAGAACTTTTTCAATTGGATAATTTCAATTTTTTAATACTCAAACATTCGTTACTTACTGTCTTTCTTTACAGCTGGGTCTAGTACATAAGCGACAGTTCCTCCACCAGGGTATCCAGGCCATCTGAATTTAGTGCCATTGATTCCTGCCTACAACGAATGAAAGAGAGGATTTAATTTAGAGGTGATGTGCACCTAACATGAAAAATGTAATAAAAATTCATCCATTCTTAAAGTTTATACAGGGTTTTTCAAAAAAAACGTCGACAAAATGAAAGGGCAATTCAGGCAAACGATACGAACCCAAAATTACATACGACCATAAGCGCGCAAACGCCATCCAGGGCCCTTAGAGCGAGTTGTTACGTCTCACCTAAATAAAGCAATTCCCCGTTCCAGAAATGCTGTTCTTATGCTTGTGCGTCACCATGTCCGATTGTAGCACGGTAGAGATCTCAGACATGTCAGCAGACAAATCTGAACACTTTTGCTGGCCACCTTTCCTGGGCGCTGGATTGGTCATGATGAACCTATCGCATGGCCACTGCGTTCACCAGATTTTGCCCTCATTGACTTTTTCTTATAGGGTTTTCGTGTACGTAACACTTATTTCATCGCCGAAAGACTTAGTGTAAAAAATCACTCAGGCTACAGGGTGCATTCGAAATACCCCCGATATTT
The DNA here is from genome assembly GCA_013235015.1 of Araneus ventricosus. Taxonomy (NCBI): domain Eukaryota; kingdom Metazoa; phylum Arthropoda; class Arachnida; order Araneae; family Araneidae; genus Araneus; species Araneus ventricosus. Next base: position 41,619 of record BGPR01010997.1, on the reverse strand, counting down.
TCGAGAAGATGCGACATTCCATGATCGTCGATGTAAGGCGTTCATTAGTGTATCTAGCAAAAATTTTGAGCATCTACTTTTAGTGGTATTGTTCCTAAATAATATATTGCCGAAGAATTCTCCTTCAACGTCGTTGTGCTACGTATTATTTTGAATGCCGTCTGCTAATTCCAGATGGCGTTTGATTACCTATGTGATTTTGGATTCTTTGGCTCCTTAATTTTGTCGACGTTTTTTGAAACCCCCCTTTATGAAATTGGATCTCTAGTAATTGTTTGAACTATTGGTTTTAATTCAATGTTGAATGAAGTCGAATATTTTAAATGTTTCGAGTATTTAAGAAATATTTTTGTAGAATCCGTAAATCCATTATAACTTCAAAGTTTAATTTAGTTATATTTAAGTCCTGTTTTGAAGAATACGAGGTCTATTTTGGGACGGATCCCGTAATTTTGAATCGTGGCCAGATGACGAAAATAACACCTGAGCTGGCACCCCATCTCCAAACTTCCGCACCACACCATCGGGATGATGAACAGAAATCTTTAATTATGAGTTTACTTGACATCTTATTGTTTCTTATTTCTAGACAACTCTATGAATAACTACAATTAGAAATTTGATTTCCAAGTCGAATATATTTCTATTTGTTCCTCAATGTAAAAAAGAGTACCAAATCATTCCTTTCAATGAAAAGCTCTCTCTGATACACTGTTATAGAGATATACTATATAGGTATACTGAATGACTATTTGAACAACTGCAAACTTATTTACGATAGCGAAGTAAAAGAATGACGCCTTTTCTAAATACGCCCCGGAACAAAGCTATAAATTGTCACATTAGCAATAAAAATATGCCTTCAATACAAATTTTGAGTGAGTTGGAACATAGTTGCTCGCGTCGAACTGTGTTTATCTATTACCGAAAACATCGATTTAAAAATATCTGAAAAGAAAGTGCAGCTAGTGCTCTTTAAATGTGATAAATTGTAGTGTTTGAATGTGCAATAAAAGTTACTTTTGCTGAGAAATGGCTGTAGGATTTTTTTGAGGAAAATAGCTTAGAAATGAACTTGATTTGTTTCTGTATTAATGTATTATCGACCCTGGGGGGGCACCACGAGCACAGGGATGAGAACTCTTTGGATAAATAAGAGGATCGCTTCCTCTGGAGGTAAAATAATGGTCGTACAATCATCGCCGATGACGGGTCATACTTCCCACTGGAGGGATTTGTGCTTGGGTGGGATATCGCCATTTAACTGACTCTAGTACCTAAAATACATTTCAAGTGGCGCTCTTTTAGATACACCCGATGGCCAAGTGATTGGGTGGGACGATTTCTTTCATAAATTGTATTTTTCGATATCCTTTGAGAGAAAGTTAAATTTACGAACGAAAAGAATTAAAAGAGCTATGAATTAAAGAGTATTTGCACAGGAAGAAAATACTCTAATTGTTTTCACAAGAGATCACATGGAATATGATCGCATGGATATTATATGTATTGTCTGTGTAGAAAATCTATTGCCAAATTACTCCCACTTTTGATGTTTGGTGACTATTTATTTATGCCAAGCAATGCAACGTCCAGTGCCAAGGAACAAAAAATAATTTCTTGAACCCATTCATGTTAAAGTACTGAACTGCCCACCTAGAAGTTTGGATTTCAACCCAATGGAGAGTTTATTGGACATTTTGGTTCGGGAAATTTACGTGAGAACAAAATCATACAGCATCATTTAAAAACTGCGAAAATGCCAGTTCAGTTATTCTACAATTGATTGAAACAATGACCCCGAGAAAGATGAAGTGAATCGAGAAAGAAGGCAATATTTTTCTGTATTATTAATCTCTTTTAACCTGAAATGTATTGTGGCCTTAATATTTTGTTTAACATGCAATATAAGCATACAAATAAAAAAATAATAAGTATTTCCGAACGATTTTTAGATTTGCTCAGTAAAAATATCTATTTTATTTGTTCGCGTATTGAAGATTTATTTTACATTTATTCATATTATTTAATGATAATGACTGTAAAAGTTTTCACTAGCAATTTTTAGTGTCTCAAGGACCGTGACCATTACTCGGCCGGGGCACATAAAAGATATCACTTTTGCCTCAGAAACATATTTCACTTTTTCATCATCACCCAACTAATTGATAATACAAAACAAAATACCCATTGAAACAAGTTGAACAATTTTTCTGTTGCGTTAGGATCAATATATCTTTAAATTCACAGCTGACTGTAGTTTTCCTGTTTGCAATACTTACATAGCTTGGTTCATCATCTTCAGGGTATCGAATGTCGTCATCTTCTCCCCGAAGTGCATGAGATGCACGAACTGTAAGAATAAGAAATGCCAATTTTAGATAAGGTAAATATTTATGAAAACGGAATATCAAGGCACGCAATGCTTATTGTTATCGTTAACAATTCAATGTATTATTCCTTTGCTTTTGAAATTCGGCATGGTAATATGGACGCTTACATAGCGCCTACAACAACAGGCACTTTCAAGGGGACGATGAACGAGTCATTATCCCATTGATCATTATCCATTGGCGTAGCGACTGGGTGCAAGGGAAGTATAGATGCCCCGGGAGCCAGTGTTAGGGGGTGGCATGGAGTCAAGGTATTACTGCATTTGGCATTTTTAAAGCAAAATATAAGGGGGCGTAAAAATAATGCCATATCCCTGGCGCCATTTATGCTTGTTAAGTCATTGATGACGACGGGAACAAAAAATCATATTATTTTCCGGGCGTCACTGGCCATGGTGACAAAGCATTAATGCGTTTATGCCAGTTTTTAAAGTCAAATACTATGAAGGTGTCAAAAAATGCCATGCCTCAGGCATCGCTTACATAAGTTAAGTTATTGATGATGACGGGGGAAGGCAAAAAATCATATTATGACCCGGGCGCCACATACTCTCGATGCGCCACTGAGTAAATGAGGCACATATCGGACATGTAATTTATCGGCAGATAGCAGGGATTTCGAAAGGGGATATGAAATTATTTAGCGACATATATGTATAGAAAAACGATGAAATTGACTCTTGAGGGATGTATAAAAGGGTGAGTGTGAAAGAAGTTTGGAGAAGGTCGAGGGGTCGAATAGTGAATGCAAATTGTATAAATATTAGTGTTAATGTCCTTCTAGTGTTTATTTAAGTGATGTCTTGTCAACTTCAGACTTATTATTAAATGTATAAGCCACCTTAAAATTTTGTCTGTGAAGATGAAAATCGCACTAAATTCAGTGTTGGTTTCATTGTAAGATACTAGACATTCATTAAAGCATACTTCACAAATTCAGTTTTGCAGTATATTTTTAGGCACTACATTGATTGAAAGAGAAAAACCATATGTATAGATGCTTATGAGCCGAAGATATATTTTGTGTTATGGCTTTGAAACGAAACGGTAGATATTGAAATGATAGAACCGAAAAAAATCGAAATCATAGAACGAAATAGAAAGAATGATTGCTATATCTAATTTCGATTGCATTTGTAAGATAATATGTCGCTAAAGTGACCCTTTGGTCAGCATTTAGTTTGTCGGCAACATATTGTCAATATCCCAGGTTTTTAGCTGAAATGAATCCTGAAAATTCATGAAAAAGCCAATAATTTTTAAAAATAAACATTAAAAATTTCTTTCGAGAAATCAGAAAGTAATCTCAAATATATGCCACTTACAATTAGAGAAACTGGAACAAAACATGTAGCATATTCGTCCAAAATTCTTGCAAAAAAGTAAATGGGTTTCAAAACATCAACACGTGATATTACGTTTGTTGAGTAATTTGATAGCAGATTCAAGAGACTGAATGAAATATTTTGTTGTTTCTCCCATATAAACAGAATTTTACACCATACCGAAATGACAAAGCTTTTGCTGAAATATATACTGCTAAAAGCCACGGCCAGATGGAGATTAATATTTACTTTTGCAATCAAGCATTTTTGTTGATATATGCTGTGCCAAAATACGTCATCATTTGTCACTCAACTTTGGTATAAACGAGTTTATTTATACTTGAATGGTTTTTTGAAGCTTCTATTAACGGTAGTTACAAAATATATATAAATATTTCTCTTATTGAGGCTCCGAAAAAACCGCATTATCTGTAACTAGGGGGCTCTGCCCCCTGCTCGCTAAAGCTCGCCAACCCCCAGAAGGATTGCGTTGCAATCCTCCCTGGTTTGCTACGCCAACCCTGCTCGCTTCGCTCGCTATAATGAAGACACTGTGAAGTTATTCTAAAATCTTTACATATATATATATGAATCAGCTTTATTTTGCTTCTGATGCTTTAACTTAAATCAGCACAGAATAAAATTTTTTAGCCTCAAAAAAGATATTTTTCTTCAAATAAAACTTACAAAGTAAAGCTGATTTCCTTTTAATGCTTTCAGCTTAATAAAGAAGGAATAAAATTTTTTGGCCCTGAAAAGGACCGTTTTTTATATAGTGAAAGCATCAGGAACTTCCCCCATAAACACAGTTAAATATTTCACATTTTGGAGCTACCACAGAAACAGATTCAAAAGATTGTGCTCTACGAAAACATAAATTGTACGAAAGTAGGTATATACATATTCAATATATTCATATATAAAATAATATACAACATTGAAGATTGTGCTCTACAAAAAAAATTGTATCAAAGCAGGTATATTCAATCCACTCAGATATAAAATAATATACAACATTGAAACAAATTAAAAATGTAATGCAAAAAAATACACTTGACAATCAATCACAGAAAACTTCCTCATAAACACAGTTAAATATTTCACATTTTGGAGCTACCACAGAAACAGATTCAAAAGATTGTGCTCTTGATAAGCCAACATAGAGTTGTCCATGACTAAAAACCGGCTCATTGAGCACCAAACATATCTTTTCAAAAGTCTGGCCTTGCGACTTATTAATTGTCATGGAAAAGGCTAAACGAATGGGAAATTGCATACGTTTAAATTTGAAAGGCATGTTAGCCTGAGATGGAATCAAAGGGATTCGGGGAATGAGAAACGTCTCTGTACCATCAATGGATTTTGCCTGAATAATGTTTTGCTGCAATTTTGTGATAATAAGCGTGTACCATTGCATAATCCTTTAGAGGGAGCTAAATTTCTCAACAGCATTATAATGCAACCTATTTTCAACTTTAACTCATATGGAGGCAAACCAGTTGGTGTCAAAGAATTTAAAAATTCTTCAGGAAATGTCAATTGATCTTGAGGATCTTCATTCATGATCATATCAACTGCTTTATAAAGAGTTTCATTTCCCGGAATAAATTCCAACACTTTATTGTTGATTTACATGGATCGCTCATTATTAACAGTAAGGATAACTCGACCTTTAAGCTCCTGTGGGGTCACACTGGAAAAATCTATGTCACTGTACAATTGATGTATAAGGTCTTGTATTGAAGGGTAGCATTGCAAAGATAACTGAATCGTTGAGCCACTTTTTTTCTCTCCAATGCCCAACAACCAAGCACCAAAATCCCTTTCAGATTCAAGGGCACGCATATCTTTTGTCAAATATAACTTATGAAATTTCAACCAAAGAGCGTGTTTTTTTAAGGAGCTGGCAACAGTTAATGTTCTTGAACCTCTTAAAATTACTGGAAGAACTTGGCGAAAATCTCCACCCAGTAGAATGACTTTGCCCCCAAACGGTTCTTTACATTTTGTGACATCTTGTAAAAGTCTATCAACAGCTAAGAAAGCGTGAACATGTGTCATGGGTGCTTCATCCCACACAATTAATTTTGTTTTCAGTAACATGTCAGCTTCTTTTGTATTAGGCTTCAAATTGCAAGTAGATGTTGCATTTAAATCAATTGGAATTTTAAAAACAGAATGGGCTGTTCTCCCCCCTATTACTAGAGTTGCAGAAATACCTGTAGATGCAACAGGAATAACATCATCACCTGTACCACGTATTGTGTGAAGCAAAGTTGAATAAACAAAAGTTTTTCCTGTCCCAGCAGGACCATCTAAAAAATAACACTTGGGTGTATCTGTAGCGTTGTTGTACACTGCACTTAATAAGATTTCCACAACATTCCGCTGTTCACTATTTAACTGCATAGTATAACTATTAGCTTTAACCTGCTCTTCCACAACATCAAAGTTCGCTCTCTCCAAAACACTTGCAGGCAAATCTACAATTGGTAGATGCAATTTTTGGAGACTTAAATTGTAGGATGTAAGCAGTTCCTCAATATCTGCAAGTGCATAGTGAGGTCCAGTCTGCTCAGAATAACGATGCACAAAGTCCTCACAAAGTGAAACTTGATGCTGCACCCATAAATCTGGAACATCCTCCACTTCTCCAAAGCCACAAATCATTGCGAACAGCATGCGCAACTGTCTCGGAGATTGAAATTGTGCAGCTTCATTCAAAGCATCATGCCACTGCTGGTCACCTCGAAGAAGTCCATACTCCTGACATGCTTGTTGAAATGTAATGCATCTTAATCCATTTACGGTCAAAATATCAAAACTAATGGCCCCAGACTTGCGCAGTAGTACCTCTCAGTATCCAGTATACTAACTACTGGCAGTCTCCCAATAACATTTTGTCCACCACGTTGTCGCTTCTTCCAATTTGTGGTACTCTTATCAAACACACAATATTGTGGAATATCTGAGTAAGAAATGTTGTGAACTGAAGGATCATTTTTGTTTAGTTCAAACCGTGATGTTAGTGTTGTTTTTCTTAAAGCAGCTCGTTCAATTGCTTGGGCTTCTTGACCGTCTTGGTACACAATCGGCTGTTGCTGTGGTAAATGCACAGCTAAGCGCACTACAGTGTGGGATTTATGCGACAAATTAAATTCATTTAAACGCCACATGGCTTCAGGTGCACTAACATACCTACCTTCAACAAAACTTAAAATTTCATCATGATCCAGAGCACCTTCTTTTTGTATTTTGACCGAGGCTGCATCATGTTCTTTGTATACATATTTATATAAGTATTTGATACTCTTAACTGAGGCACAAACTTCAACATTAATATGTGCATTAAATGTTTTAAACAACCAAGGATTATATGGTACAGCCCATCTATTATCGATGGAATATTTCTCAACTTGGACAGGCTCAGTGGCTCTTCTGCGATAAATAGGGTATCCATTAACATTTTCCTCTGTATCATCGTTGAATTGTTTCGGAAAACTTTTGCAGCACTGTCCATCTCTCATGCATGGAGAATTTATATTTATAGTTCCACATGGGCCATGTACCATGCATTTTGTCACAATTTCGAAGAGTCTAAGATAAGTGCAAGGTTCTGGAAGTTCTGCACTCACAAACTTGTCAATGTCATCTTTAGTGCGAATTTTGCTTTCTGAATCTAATGTTAGAAGAATGTGGGCATGAGGCAAACCTCGCTTTTGGAACTCAATAACATAAATATAGGTCAAAACAGTTCCAAATATTCCATGCTTGCAAATATCTTCTAAAAGTTCTTTTAATTTCATATTAAATACACGTACAATAATATCAGGTCGGTCTTCAGGACGTTGTACTCCCCCCATGCTATTAAAAAATTTCAGACCAAGATGGGTTGCAAGTAAACGTCAGAAAGAGATCTGGCTTACCAAACTTACGTACCATAGCCATTGCATCTTGGTAATTCTGTTGCATATGACGTGGGCTCCCTTGGAAAGAAGATGGCAGTATTATAAGTTTTCCAGTGCGTATATTTTCATTATGTGCTCGACACTCTAAAGCATCTAAAAGCTCCCGATAAAGTTCAATTCGCAAATCTTTTTGATTTTGTCTCAAAAAATGTAAACGTGAACCTTCGGTTTTAACATATGCATTAACAATATATTGCTGAAAAAGCTTACCACTATTGTGCAAAATACTGAAACCATTTCGCTGGGAAAGACTGTATGCATAATATTGTAGTTGAGTGACACGGATGCGCTTTGCTGTTTTCTTTCTTCTACATGTTCCATTCCAGTGTTCCAACTACACTCGCCCCTTGGAAATAGCAAAGGATAGGTCACTGGATCACAGCATTGATTTAAAGGTGAAATGCTTTGGCATGTATCCCCAACTGGGTACACACAAATGTCTCGGTTGGCTGGGGGCTCTCCATTATCACCTACAAATATAGCTGCTACTTTAGTGCATAAAGTAGGAGCATTATAGCGCCGCATATCCAAATTTTTATCTTCCAAAAATACCATTTTCACTGATGTAGTTGGGTGCTCTTGTACCAATCGGTGCATTTGAAGATAAGACTGAGCAAAGGGATTGATTTCCCTTAACATAAAATCAAGTTTTTCAAATACATGTTGCAAGCAATTTTGATTGTTACTCAAGCGTTTCTCTGTTGTCTCACTGGAGTCAAATATATAAAGCTGTCCGTAACTTTCTTTATGTTGGTCACTTGCATACAGGGGGGGAACTCTGTGGTACACTTGACCATTTTAACTGTAACAGTATGGCTCAGTTCCACGTGGTGGTTTAATTTGTGCTCCCATCGAGGCGAATGCTAAGGCAGAATTGTATTCCCGAATTCGCTGTCGATAATTTTTGACATCAGGTGAATTTTCAGTTAGCAATGCTTTCAATACTTCCGGTGCATCAGGAAATGCCGGTAGCTGAACCTTTCCATCATGGCAACATTTTGTATACTTATGGGCAATATTTTTCTCTTCCTTCCAATAAACAGCCCCACAAAAACCGCACTGTTCGGACATGTTCCTCAATTATGCTCCTCAACATCATTTCGAATACACACACATTTTGGGCGACGGCGATTATCGGCTTCGTTTCGAATACTTCGCCTTACAGTGGATTCCTGAACTGTTTCCTGGCTCCGTTCAGTTCGCCTTTGTTCATTTCGGATAATATATCCAACAGCACGACTTAAATTCATTATTTTTACAAATTTCGAACTACTAAAAAATAGTTTTCAATAAACGTGATCACACGAAGCGACTTCGGACTTTCCGCGGATGTAAACAAATCAAACTTGCGAGCTGTTGCCAAACGGCGATTAAGAAATTCGACCATTTTTTTCGCCACGTAAGAGAATTATATATATAGATAGAATTTGGCAACATCTATAGCAATTGATGGATTACATGATTTTACCTTCCAAACCTAAACAAAAAAGTGCTATTTGGTTTCGACCATCTTTTCAATGATTTATTTATTTATTTATTGTACAAAGTTGTAACTTTTGCTACAAGAGCAAGCTTGGCATCGATGAGTTAAACATGAATCAGTTCATCAGAAACATGAACTAAACGTTCAAATGAATCAGTTGAAGAAAGTCTTGAAAGACTTTCAGGAAGAAGGAGAAGTAATTGGTCTTAACATGCGCGGCGTTTTGACCAGAGTTAAAAATTTGGTGCTTTCCCCCCTATGGACTTTCTTTTGGGCAAGAATTTACCGAATATGATAATCCTGAAACCTCTTTTTCTTTTGGCTAGTCTTTTACCGGTAACGTGATTATGGCAAACTTGGCAACGAAACCGCACCGTGCCCTCAAGTCTTACCGAATTTTTAGGATTCTCTTTATGCATCGCGAAACTCTCATTTTCCGTTTTTCTTTCCACTTCTTCATTAGTTTCATTGAATGTTCAATTTGTCTTCTAAATGTTCACAAAAGCAAGGAAAAAACCCCTTTTTCAAGGCTAACGAATTCATTCTGTGCTGACTTAAGTTAAAGCACCAGAAGCAAATTTCTTAAGCTCAAGCAAAAACCTTTTTTTTTGCTAGGATGCAGAGTGTGCTTATCACAGCGAGAGAAGCGATGAGGGTTCGCTACACAATCCTCTTTTGGGGGTTGACGAATTAAAACATAATGCCACGTAGACATAAATGACGAGGTTTACGCTTTTTCTTTTATTCTGACGCCCAAAATAGTTACGTAATAAAAATAGACGAAAGAAAATTTTGGAAGGATTAACTTACGTGCTTCCTCCCAGTTCTGAGGCCCGTAAGGTGTCACGTCATACGGTTGATCAGGATCAACGGGTGCCCTGAAGGGACTGGTGACAATGGAGCAGATTGCTAACAGGAGTTTCCACAACATCTTCATAGGATAGATGACTGCGAGTGCCGATTATGGTGGAGGGAAAGTTTAAATACATCTTTGTTATCTGTTCATCTTGCCTTTCGATATTCTAAAGGTAAAAATGATGTCTTGAAACACCTCGGAAATGAGGAATTTGCAAATTTCCGAGACGCAAAGGCAAACGATATATTTTTTATTCCTGCTGCATACAGCGGAATTCGAAACGTAAAGATTTGCTTTGTGCTTTGAAATCTGTTTTTATTTGATAAGTCTGCTAGAAAGTGAAGCATTCAATGTATCAAATTACTCGTTTCATTTTGCTGTCCTTTGCAATAAGAGAAATTTTCTTCTTTTATCTTTAGTTATTTTTCGTTTACTTTCGAAATAATCGCCTTGATGGATAAATGTTTAATCTTATTAAGTGATTTTCGAAGCAAAAATTTTTAAATATCATTGCATGAAATTTTATTTTTATTTTGCTTATGTGCGTATGTAAGTGAAAAAATAACAGACATTCGAACATGTGTAGGAACCAGATAGCATAATAGCAAAAATGTAGATCGATTGGTAGAAGCAATTAAAAAACAACTTAACATCTTTGCATTACGCTTTCATATGGGTAGTGTCTTGCTTTTGAAAAGGATTAACTCAGGTGTATGAAGATCGTTCCTGGATCTTTTTACTCGCATTTATTTAACTGGATTTCTTCCAAGTTTAAAAGATGGGATTTTGCAACAGATTTTTTCCTTACTTATTGATATGTTAGGGCTCTGAACATCTGTGAAGTTATGCGATCCCCGATGACAATAAAACATTTTATTATTTTCAGGGCTTAACTGTATGTAAATAGCTTAACATTGAAGGCTTTATTATAATCGTTGTCATTCATGGTGAATAAAAAATTGACGTACAGTTCACATAAATATTTCTCTTATAAGACTTCCAAAAATGTGTTATTTAGCTATAGGACTTAGCAACACCTATATCAAACGATGAATCACCTGATTTTAATTTCTAAACGTAAAGTTTGTAATTAAAGTTGGGAAGAAAAGGGACTTAGAAATAAAAAAAATTAACTTGACCAACTTGCTATTACCTTTAAGAAAAATAATTTGCTATCTAGAGATGGCAGAAACTAAAATTAGTTGGAATAACATTTTTTGAAAAAGATTGAGTATAAATTAAGCACTTTAAAATCTCCTGAATCTGAACTTATTTTAATTACAGATACAAAATAAAAAAATGCAAATATTTTAAATTCTGAGCCAAGATTCTTAACGGTTGTTACGATTATGGAGAGCTTGGTAACAAATCTATTAAGCTGAACCATTTATGTTTTCATGCTAGGATGCACAGTGACCTCGAGTATTGCTAAGCAATCCTTCCGGGGGTTGGCAAGCGTTTGTGAGGAGGCCGCAGGGTCCCGTACTTTTATTTGATTAACATATTGGTCTTTTTTTAATCAGGCGAAATTAAAAGATAACACACATTTTTAGTTATTACATTTATTTACTTCTGCGTCATCACTCCTTACAATAAAAGTGTTAGATACACTCATTTGTATGAAAATTATCGCGGCGACAAATGCAAGTAATTTACACCATTTTTTTAAATGGTGGAAATTACTTTATTTCATCATGTTCTTCCAAGTTTGAACAGATAGAATTTTGTAATTGATTTTTCACTTATTTTTATATATGTTAGGGTCTGGTTAGTGATGTGATGTGGGTAAATGTCCAGTGGGTAGGTAAATACTTTTTAGGTATTTATCCAAGGCCTGGATATAGACCCAAGAATTGGGTAGATACCTATCAAAATATTGAGTGGTGATTCAAAATAAAAGAAATAAAATTCACAAACATAAAAAAGTTTGATCTTTTGCAAAAAATGCAAATTGTGTTTTAAAATGAAACATAAAATTCATAAATATTCCAAAACTGGATATTTTACAAAAAAAGAGTATTTGAAAATGGTGATTAAAAATTTACGTATAAAATTTATAAATACACAAAAGCTGGGCATTGTACAAAAAAAAAATCGAATAGAAACCCAAAATGAAACAAAAATTTATAAATACCCCAAAACTGGGTATTTTGCGAAAAAAAGTGTTTGGAAATAGAGTGATTCAAAATGAAACATATAAAATTTATAAATACCCCAGAACTGGGTATTTTTGTGAATTTTTTTTCTAATGGTGAATTAAAATGAAACAAAAAATTTATAAATATCCGAAAAACTGGGTATTTTGTAAAAAAAGAAAAATTTGCGAATGATGATTTATAAAGAAACATATAAAATTTAAATATATCATACATAGTTTATAAAATTTTTAAATCAAATTTTTTGCCAAATTATCTAAAAAACAATTGCTATGAGGATTCAGAATAAAGTATTCTAAAACTTAAACAGGATTGGAGGATAATTTACTTTTTCTAGTTTGAATCAAAGACACTTACAATGGAATAATAATTTTTAACGCCGTTTATGTTGCATATACAGCGTCAGTGAATCATGTGATTCGTAATTTACTCACATTGCCATGCTGCAAGTCAGCCATTCTTTTCTGATTTATTGAAGAGTTAGTCATTTACTTCACGTTTATTAATATTGCTATAAATTTATCTTTGAAGAGCAGAAAAAGGGGGGAAATTACCTGCTTAGAACCTTTAATGTTAAGAAAGATAAAAGTGTCCAATGCAAGTACTGAAATGTTGAGTACAAACATGGCAATGTAAGCAAAATGGAGAAACACATAAAAAAATATTTCAAAAGTTCTGTTGGCTTAAGAATTTTTTTGAAAGGGATACAATAGATAATCAATTTTCTTTTAATCAAGTTTAAATCATGACAGCTAAATCAAATTTGGAGTTTCAAAAACATTTAAGTATTGATTTTCTCGATTTAGATAAATCCCGCCTAACCAGCAAACTGTGTGCGCATGTGTGTGTCTAATACATCTTTAAATAATACAACAGTTTCAGCGACAAGAAATTCACATTCACTATCACTTTTAAAACTGGTAAAATTGAAACATCTGCTAACTCTGGTACTTGACTAATTAATCCAAAAAGAATGATAAAGAATTATATCTTTCATTTTAGTTTTTATTATTAGCTTTCATCATTTTAAACGAAACTCAATATTTCCTTTCTAAATTTTGTTAAAATTACTCTCAGTTTTAAAAAGCATCAAATACATTGCTATTCATTGACTCATTGTAATTAAAAAACGTTGACATTTAAGCCATATATTTTATGCAAGTCCTGATGTAAAATTGAGTTTTTTTTAAAGATTCATTTTTTAAAGATTTTATAGAATTTAAAAGGTCGTAAAAGGTTCATATATTATTAACTTTTCTTTTTTACCTTACCTTACGCTCAAAATATATTCAATATACAGGATGTCCCAAAAAAGTGGAACGAGCACTTATTTCCTTAAATATTGACCTAGAAATATACCTCTAGTTACAAAGTTTCATCAAATAAGGTAGGAATTTGTGTGAAAACATTTTGGCTTCTGTGAAAATTGAAAATAAAAAATTAAGAAAATAAAATTTTATACGTTCCTCATTGAGCAAAAGCGTCAATGAGTAAAATGTTCGTCGAACACTCTTCATCCATGCATAAACTAAGTTTTACGATTCTATCTGCAAAGATTTCAAAGATATGGCAATTTTTAAATTTAAAGTGGCTGCTTTCAAATTTATATGGAAATCTTAAGTTCAGAAATGTAAATTTATTCAATATAGGAAAACTGCGAGATGCAAATATTTGTCTAGTAGTACATCACATCCAATCATCATGAATTGAAAAAAATTGCCAATTACGCATACTGTTAATCAGTTTCATTGGCAGATAGTTGCAACTAACGGCTTGATAAAGAATGAAAGGACAACTTGGGAAAATAAAATTTTACATAAAACAGGAAAATAGCCTAATATCGGACAAAAATATTAAATTATTGACTCTAAGCGTTATGCATATTATTAAGTTTTACGTAAAGGTAGTGGCGACTCCTTCTTTAGGGCTGAAGAGTTCCAGAATTCACTAATATTATTTAAAAAAATTCATATTTTTGATTTTATTCTTATTTGCTTACTTCTCCACTCTGAGAGTTCGATTATTAACGAAAAAAGATAAAAATGAGAAAAGAAAACAGGAAATGAATGAATAAGTAATGCAGACACATAGGTTGGGACTGCACGCCAGGGCTGTGGCGAATTTTGATTTATTGAAAATAATCGATATTAAAAAAAAAGCGATTTTTCGGTTTCAGTATTTTACAATAATCGGAATATCGATTGAATAAAGAAAATATTCAATTTTTTTACTCTACACAAAATAAGCATTTTATTTAGGTGCATAACCTGATAATTTTTGAATTTAAATAAATCAGTGAAAATTTAGAGTAATCGTAGTTTAACTACAACTCAAGAAAATATTTTTACTTATAGGTTCAGAAATAAAAAAGAGCCTGCAATAAAAAGTTTTTTTTAAAATGCATAAAAAATCAATCACATTTAAGATGCATTTAATCAAGAATGCTGCATTACATAAAGAAATTAAGACAGATTCTTTCCTTTCTAAGCAATCGTAATAACATACGGAAAAGAAAATAATATTTATCTGAATAACTGCATAAAAAATGAGGAAGGAATATTACGTATGACAGCTATTAAAGCAAATAAAACATTCAAAACGAAAAACGCTAAAGTAAAAAAAAGGGGCACATAAATAATTTTACGTTTTTACGCTTTTGGCCCTGACGCGAGTAGTCATTCATCTGGGTAACGGAGTCAATTTGAGGGTGTTCGGATGATTGGACGAGAACTTCACTCTAAACCATGCCGAATTCACTCCCTCTGAAACCATAATGTTGAATATACCTCTGAATATACAACGATATGTTCAATATCTTCGCAATATGAACTAAACTCTTAGCTGACTGATATCGATATCATATAGAGTTCTAAACCTCAACAATCTGCCCGATGTGATCTCGATATGGAGTCAAATTTCGAGCGATAGTTTGACAAATCTTGGAACTCCAACTTTTCCAAATAGAAATTTATGTTTGCTTTCTTGTGGTTATAAGAAATTCTTTTTCATTTTATCTTTTTCTTTATTTCTTTTTTTCCTGCGTAATTTCCCTTGGATTCTTCGCACATACATTGAAACTAATTGAATTTATGATTTAGTTTTTCATTTTCTGCTCTATCTGTGCACGGATTTCAATAGAGGTTATTCTCATAACTGTTATCGATTATTTCGATTAGATGCAATGAACTGTTTAACATCGAACCCAAATCCAACTAACTCTGACTATGCTCAGGGTACCATTTCGATGCATCGTTATTTTAACGCCAAATCTGGAGCCAAAGCAACCCTTTGCCAACAATTCTTAAAATAGTAACTCTGGGTTGGTTTACTTTAGCAATAATAAATTTTTCACGCAAGAGGATTTTTTCCCTTCCCTATTTTATTTTTCTTTTACATAATTTTTCTTTGGATTTTGGAATACATTGAAACATATTATTTTTACGATTTAGAGTTTTATTCCTTGTTTCATTCCGGTTATGTTTTCAACTTAAATTATATATTTAATGCTTCTACTGTAAACCTTCCGAACCGTTACTTTTATTTCGTCTAATTATGATCACCTGTACTACTAATTGCGCTGAAATTCTAGTTGCATGACTATATTAAATTAGCTGATAACCCGGCGTTGCTCGGGATCCAAGTATTTTCATATGTCCCCCTCCCCTCCGTCTCTTTTTTTACAAATATATAGACAGTTGATGTGAAAAAAAAATTAATCTTCAGACTAAAACTTTTTATTCCAGCCAATTTAGTTTAGTACGGCTCAAAGAGAGTAAAATTTGAAGAGAAATAAATAAAATAAACATCGACAATAAAAGAGAAAAATTGCAAAAAAAATAATTAAAATATCGGGCGTATAACTTTTCTTCATGGATAAAAAAAATCACGAAAATAGGCAAAAATGCTCGAATTTAACACTTAAAATCAAATAAATATATCAACGTTAATATTAAGAAGTTGTGAAATTTAAACGAAACATTGCTTAGTAAATAAACTAACGTCATTGGATATTTGAGTGCATATTAAAAGCTACGAAATAAAAACGGAAGTTAAGTGCATGCTACGAAATAACAGCGGAAGTATAAAGTTTAGCTTGACCAAAAAAAGCAATATTTTCTTAACATTAACAGTAGTAAAAATACGGGAATAAAAGATTTGATGAAACGATAAATTAGTTTGAATTTTATTTTATAACAATAAAAGCATTGTTGCAATTTCAGATTAAAAATGAATTTTGAAACGTTAATTACAGTTAGACAAAAAATTGTGCAACAATTAAATTGGTATCATTAAAACGATAATGTTTTACTCTTTAAGTTGATGTAAAAATAATTTTTGTACCATAAGTATTTCCGATGTTATTAGTGAAAAACATCTAAAAATATCTTAATTTTCTTTATTTATTAAATAAATAAAAATCTAATTCGAATCTTAAAATAATTTTTAAAGCGTTAGGTCCCTCTTGTGCTAATCTGTCACTGTGCCAAATTTGATCGTCGTAAGTCTAACGGTGTGGACGTGCATAAAGAACCAAAAACGGACAAACACACACACACATAATTTCCTCTTTTATGTATGTATATATATTATCTGTTCATACATTAAAAATAAAATAAAAAGTTTAGTTCGTTTAAGTAGTGAATTAATTTTTAATGACTATAGATTTTGAATTCAGGATTTATTTGAAACTACTTAATCTAGATTGTTCAAGGTATTACTGTGTTTTTTGGAAAGATGAAAGAAACTGATGTTTAATATATTATCAGTATAGAAACTAAAATTTTAAAAATCCTTCCATTATTTTAAGGAATGACAGAATTCATTAAATATTATGATAGATTGTGACGTGCCAATTTTTCTTAAGCGATCTGCTATTCCAGCATTGTATACTCTGATGAAAAGATTAATTCCATTATATTTTATTTTTTTGAAGGAAAACGAAAAAAAAAACCCTTTATTGTTTCAAATGAAAATTAAGTAAGATATAAACTGAAGATTCCTTTCATTTGGATTAATTTTGATTAGTGTGTTATTGTGTTTGGGGCGCCTATTAATTCAAATAAATAAATAATAAAATCTCGATATATCGAGAAATATCTATTTATCTTGGACGATATATCGCGATATTGAAATCTGGTCATCGCCCAGCCCTACTGCGCACCAAATAGTTTTGGAAGGCACCAAAAATCGCTTATTGCGTACAACTAAGTGTCATAATGGGTGAGGAGAATATCTATCCTTTCTGTGTTTGAACTTAGCCAAAACTGGATCTTCGAATGCTTCTGTTTGGCGCTAGGCCAACTAAAGTTTTTTTCCCACCCACCTCCTTCAATCTCACCAAGTTTGCCTCTCTTGATTTTTTTCTTCGATTTCTCTTTCATTGGTTGTATTTTAGGTTTCGGATTCACTTTCATGTTGACTCAACGGGATCTTGGCTGTTTACTACATATTCGATTTTTGTTGTTAAAAGTCACTCACCGAAAAAAAGGATTGTAATTTTCTAAAATACAATTCAGATAATATCAACTACAAGTTTGGACTGCTTGACGGTAAATCTATTTTTGAAAAATTGTATTTCAGTTGTTTTCTGGCACTGTTTGTTTTTGAGAAGATGAGCCGTCACTGCTGATATATCACCGTGAATATTTTTCGAAGGTTCACAAGATGAACTATTTTTGAAAATATTTCAATTAATGCAGATGTTCCCAAACTAGGGTACGTGAACTCAAAGTTGGTAATGGCGGACACTCGAAAACATAAGGGATTTAAAACGTTACAGAATTCTTTTCCCCCAAGTTTGTGCGAAAAGTAAAAGTGAAAGTTGGGTAAGTGCTAAAGCCTACGCTCAAAATAAAAAAAAGAACAAAAAATGATACCTGGTGAACGATTGATATTTGGTCTGTATCAGCCCCGATTATGAATGAATCATCAGTGTCTTCAAAAGCTGTAGCTTCACTAGGCGCGACTGTTGTATGCTATTTACTTTCGTTTTTCTAGTTCAGGCTTATCGAGAACAATCTGCGATCCTCTCAAAGCTACTTGTTTTGATGCTTTTATTTAAAGCTCGACTAAACGCAGACATCATTAATTGCTTGATAGTATAAGCAAATCAAGGTTGGAGACGGAAATAATTATTATAAAGCTAATTTCCTCTGAAATAGGTTCTTTATATCCCCCTGTACTTCTCCAGAAAAATCCCAAGAAATCCTCCGTGGGCAACACCCTTAAATTTTGAGTAAATGTCCGCCGTCTTGGATTTTTCCCAACTTTGGTGTGGCACGGAAGCTTGTATAGGGGGGGGGGTGCTTAGTTTCAGAATAACTCTCTTATAATAAACGTCAAAAAATTAGATCTCGATTTTTTTTATCAATCTCCACGCTTCAGCCTTGCCTGAAAAGGAAAAACCATTTTTGAAATAATGTCTGTTGATGTGAATGTCAATACAAGTGACTAAAAATATCAGTGATCTTGATGGGTGAAATTGGGCATGTGATCAAATTTTGAATAAAATCCGTCAATTGAATGTGGTACTTTATATAAGCACATATTCAGTCTTCATCCTTCTGCAGCAAAACTTTATCCCCAAAAAAGGTCATACATAAGAGAATTCTTTACGTCCGTACTGCCATTCACGCTGAATGAAAACATTGAATTCATTTTTAATTATTGCAGTCGTTTATTTGCATGTTGCCACTTATGCCTAAAAATATTTTGCATATTTTTAGTTATTGCTTTTGTTTACATGCATATTGTCACTCAGTTTAACGAAATACTGCATGCGCGTTATCTTGGTTATAAATGAAACTAAATTTGAAAATGTTGTTTAAGAAGACTTGAAAATTGTTCTCCATGGATAAATTTTCTAAATTTAACAGCGGGAAACATCAAAATTACGAAAAAGAAAAAAAAATCGCCATTGAAAGAAGTGTTTGTTGAAACTTAATGACTAAATTTGGGCCAACTCCAGAACATTCGGAAATTTAAAAGTTTAGAAACATTCGAGAGAGGAAATCCCAAGAAGCCATCACCCCGCCCTACCTTAGCATACGGGTACTACATGAATGACTGGCCGCCACTACTTCATAGGGTACTGTTGCCCTGCACAATAGCCCCCATTACGACCGGTTCATGCGACGACCAACCGTTTTACCGGTTCACTACCCGTCATCGGAAATGGCCTCTAAGAGCCACACCACCTTCACTGTACCCACCAAGGAAGCGAGAACCGCTTTCTTATCCGGTAGCTTCTCATCCGTGAACTCGTGGTGTCCCCCGTCCTAGGATTCGATAGAGGAAATGAGAAAATATTCAAGAAATCCTAACTGCTTGTGAAAATTTTGACATGGATAGTCAGTGTTAAAACATCTGCCTGGCAGGCAAAATGTATAAATGCAAATTGTTGACAACTTAGATAAGTTGCATCTGAAAAATTTGAAAATTCTGTGAGATAAAGATAAAAGGATGAAGATTTTACCGAACGGATGGGAAAGAAACCAGTTTTTTCTTAGGACAAAAGCAAAAATAAATAGATAGGTATGTGAATAATTCTTTATTTGACTAATAGATGGCTTACAAGTTACAACAGAAGCTTGCAACTGTTTAATGTAATTGTCTTCATTTGATTTCAAGTCTCTCAAAGCTCCACAAAGTTTCAGACCGTGGTGATCTCAGAGGCTCGAGTTAGGAAAGGATAGTACTGATAACGCATTCTCCTAAAAAGGTATTGGCTATTCAGCTGTTGCTTGGAGGCACAGCATTATGGCGTGGTGTCCATCTTGCATAAATGTGATGTATCTTGGAATGACGATGTTTTCTAAAATGCTGCATAGCGCTCACCAGTGACAGGGAAACTGTTTATAAACACCTTCTCGAGACTTTCTAGAAAAAAAATTATCGCCAAGAAATCAGAGGAGAAAACACACACCGAAATCTTTTGGTCGAAAAAACAAACTAGTCAAGTATTTTTATTTTTTTATTTTTTGCTTCCGTCATAAAACCAGCGGGTAGTCTCCCAAAACTTTCTGTATCCGTCTTAATGCGGGTAGTGGTAGTAACATGGAAAATTCCTAACACGTGCGGAAAAAAATCACTGAAGTAAAACACTAAGTCCCTAACAAGGTGGAGAAAAATCAGGCAAATGGCATAAAACGAGTTTCCCTTGGCGCGAAGGTGAAAGGCGATTCTCGCCAATACGCGAATGTCTTTGCGTAGGTAAAAGAAAATCGTTACGCGGTGAACCTTTTTCAATCGATTGAAACCAAAATTGAACACTCTACAAATTAAGATAAGAAGATGATTTATCAATTTTCATTATCTAAGTCATTGAGTTTATGAGTTATCGTGTTCACAAGTATGCGATTATACTGATCGACAGATCAGCACCCTTTGACGGATTTAGTTCAAAATTGATATGGCCTTCTTCTGTGATAGTACAATATGTACCAAATTTTATCCATCTAGTAGTTCAAGATGTTAGTATAGTGTTTACAAGAACGCGGACAAACAGACTTCCGTGGACGGAATTTGTCTAACATTTGATAGAAACATACAAATTATGTAAAGATCACATACCAAATTTCATCCTTCTAGCTCTAATAGGTTTTGAGTTATCGTGTTCACAGACAGACATAATTCCAAAACTTACTTTCTGAGTTCAGGAGGTCTGAAAATGCTGGAGATCCGTCAAAATCTCTCGTTCGAAATTTTTGATTTACAATACTTTCTTTTGTATAGCATCTAGAAAGTGAAAATGAGATTTTTGTTTCTATCCGTTCGGTGCAAACCGCATCTTTTTATCTTTATTCGTTGACTTATCAATTTTAAAGTTATCTTACTTTTGCATCAAACGGTACTTTATGTTCCACAATCCCTTTCTAGGTCCTTTGTGTAGAGTTCAATTTCACTACTCCATTTTAAATGTCAATATTTTTTGTTGAGTTAATGAAATATTTTAGAGTTTGAAAGTAAATGAAAAGAATATTATTTAATCATTTAAAAAACAATAACTCTACATACCAAATAACAATCAATATCGAAAGACTAGATTTACTCTAATGATGCATAATCACTCAGTGTTTTCTTCCTGAAAATTATACATATAGATTTAAATTAAAGTAATTTTTCCTTACACTCGTTGATATAGAATTACTAACTAGGGGACAGCCTCACCAGCTCAAACAGCCTGTTGAACTTCTACTAGAAAATGAAATTGATAGAAACAACTATTGCATTACATTAGTTATAATTAAAAAATAAAAAGATGGCAAGTGACGAGGTAAACTGATTATTTGAAAAAATATATGCCATCTCCGAAATCAGATCTTTGAAATGATATATTTTTTAGATTTACATTATTGGAGATTTTTGATAAAAAATCTATATGTTACAAATATTAAAAAAAAAACAGAAACAGCAACAAAAAAAAACAAAACAAAAAAGCATTTCCCATCTGCACCGATACATTTGATAAAATAAAAGCATGATTTTTTTGATTAAAAGGACTGCTTCTTTTCAGCTGCTCTTCATGCAGTGGAAGAATAAGTACTTCGCAGAGTTATCCTCGTCGCGGCTGGACTACTTGGGACTATCGTCCGGACTCGGACATGCTATTGGGTCTCTACCACGAGCACCAGCGATCCGATAGAGATAAATACGTACTGTATTTAGGAACAACATTCGGCAGAGGTAAATCCAGACATCACATAATCAAAATGATCCATCAAGCTTTTTCTCTGCCGACTTTAGACTTTAATATTTCGACAGTTATATAGTTCCTAGTTGTGTCATTTGAATGATCATAAATTTACCTTTATACGGGCGATGTCCCCCTCATCCTTTACTAAGAAAAAATTAAATTATTTTTTGTCTTTTCAACAGACACTTTTAATTCTCTGTTTTAATTCTTCAGAGAGGCGACGGTAGTCTCTGTGTCGAGGTCCCAGGTTCGAAACCTCGATTCCATGAGATCCGTGTATGGGGCCATGTTACTCTAAATCACATCTTGACCAAACGCCTCTCACTGGTGTGAGTGGAAGTCTTGAGAGGGCTGCCAGCTCAGTGTCATCCTTTGTCACCAGACTGCGAGTTCAAAATTACGAGGTCCATTCCAAAATAGCTCCTCATGTTGCTCAAAAACGGACGTTAATTCAAAACAAACTAAACAAACCCTAATTAATGTAGAAGTCCAAAGTTTACCATTTTGTATGAAATTTAAACTTTGCTGTCACCCTATAGCTGAGAATTTTAGCTGTCTTTGAATTACTTTGTCCCCCCCATCACTATTAACTCCCAATCAAGCATACTGTAAAGTAAAAAGAAATGAGTAAAATTTCAAACCAAATCTTTAAATGTAAATATTAAATACACATATTCAAGAAGAGTCATTCATGTTTACGTTTTCAAATTAATGCACTGTTCCATGTGCAACCTTAGAGAAAAAGGACTGATATCAGAGGAGCAAGATAGTATGCAGTCAGATTGTATATGACATGTGTAGTGCGTTTGTCGTGTGGATTGTAAGTCGGTCAATGCACTGGCTCTATCATTTTTCTTCTATTTTTTCTTATTCATTAGGATTTAGTATAGGAATCTTTAATTATGAGCATCAGGAAAGCAAATCATATTTTTGTGTAGTTTTCGATAATAATTGTTCATTCAGGATGTCATACGCCATCAATAATCATATGAATTATCATGTTTACTTAAAAAAATTTAGTAATGTATAATAAATCCTCTGGAGTGGTTTAATAGCAAATTTTTCATACCTTACCCAGGATTGACTCTTATTTTTTGTCAAAATTATACTTGGAAATTTTTGCACATGTGGTCTCGTATCGGCCTCGATGGACCAAAAAATGGGTGGAGATGCCTAGTTAAATTAAAGTAAACCTGAACTATGCTTCTTTTTTTTAATATTTTATTTTAAAACTCTCATAGATATTTAAAAGAGAGACTGACTAAAATGGTATAATGATATAAGTAAACAGTGGAAGAAAACCACATTTTAGGTTATTATAATCTCAATTGGAGATACAAATATAGATTTCTGAGAAAGACCTCTCTTGGTAGGAGGTCAAATATTCTGTCTCTGTTTCATATGGAGGAGAAGGTCCAGTTCTCATCTAATCTTAGCTAGAATTGGAGATTTATCTCTTCGCCTACCCTAGGAAGTGACGGCGAGTCTAGGGGGCGGTCGCCCCCTACTTTTTTTTAGGTAAAAATTAAATTTTTATTTTATTTTAGTTACCTAAAACTAGGAATTATACAAAAGAAACAGTGTTCGGGAAAAATAGCTAATTTTTAAACTAAATTTTTAAATTTTATTGTCTACTCTCCATATTCCCGGGTCTTTTGGATGTCTATAACTTTTTATGCCCCCTCACTTTTTCACCCATTCTCTGCCACTGCCCCTAGGGCAGGGGTCGGCAACCTATTGAAACGGAAGAGCCAAAAATTACAATTTACAAAATTTCCCAGTTTTTAAAGAGCCGCTAAAAATTTTTGTTCATCATTAGTATTTGCTTATATATATTTGATTTTTGATTTAAAATAAACGGCTTTAAATACGGAATAATATTTATTCATATAAAAACACAAATATAGATAGTTACATTAATAGGAGCATTGGCTTTGCATACCTTTTGAAAGTTTGATTAAATCTGGCTTATAACTTGTTGTTTTAAGTTTCAAGCACGACTCTAGATTTTTATTTGTTAGTTGACTTCTAACTTTACTTTTTATTAGATTCATGCAAGAGAACGCTTCCTCGCACGAATATGTCGACCCGAAGATCGTCAGCACTCCATATGCCAATTTCATCACCTCAGTGTAGCATTCTGGAAGACTATTCCATGCACCGAATATGAAGCCCACAACTCGCGGAATTTCTTTTAGAGCTGTCCACTTGTGCTGCGCGATGTGCATGCATTTCTGGACCTCCAACTCTTCCAACTTGCTCTTGAGTTCTGTGAACTTGCCACTCCACAAGTCTTCGGTTTTCAAATCCAGCAATTGCATTTGAAGCGATCCAACATCAATTCCAAATGGCTCAATGTTGATCTCATTTGTATTTGTGTTGAGAGGATTTACTATGAACGCGAGAGTACTTTTGTTTGTTTTGAATTGCTCGAATCTCTCAGCGAATCCATCCTTCATGTTTTTTAAAGCTATGCTGAAGTAATTGGTGTCAATAGTTGCATTGCTCTCATCGCGATATTGCTTCAGATTTTTAAAATGAAGTAATTTACCGCTCTCCATGTCTTCAACAAAAAGAAGTAATTATTTTTCGAAACAAACTACTTCTTCAAGCAAGGCGTAGGCTGGGTTGCCCTTTCCTTGCAGTTTTAGATTTAGTTCAATTAGTTTCATTGCGGTATCTACCATGAAGTTGAATTTTTGCAGCCATTTGTCTTCTTCCAATTCGGGATGGTCAATGCTTTTTTCATTGAGGGATGTTTTTATTTCACTCAAGCACAAAGCAAAACGTTGCAATATGTTACCTCTGGAAAGCCATCGCACTTTATTGTGCAGAAGTAGATCAGAAAACTGGCTATCTATTTCTTCAAGGAAATCTTTAAACTGGCGATGGTAGAGTGCTTTTTACAAGATACTGTTAATAATCTTAATTACCAAGTTCATGACCTCAACTATTTCGGCCGGAAATGTTTGTGCACAAAGCACTTCTTGATGAATTATGCAATGAAACGTTGGAATTTCGTGGTTTATTTTTTTCTGAAGAATTGATGCTACTCCTCTATGTATTCCTGTCATACTTCTGGCTCCATCAGTTGCTATAGAAACGATTTTATTTATATCGATTCCATTGTCTTCCAGGCATTTTTGCACAGCATTTTCTATATCTTCTCCACGAGTTTGCCCAGAGAGCAGTAGCAATCCTAGCAGTTCTTCTTTTGGACCTTGGGACGACATATACCCGACGAAAAGGGTAACGTGTGCCGTGACTTTTATGCTTCAAGACTCATCTATAACGAGTGATAAGGCAGAAGCCAGTTGAATGTCTTCCGCTTGCATATGTGTTACATTTGAAGACATTTTAGCTGTTCTATCTTGTACTGTTTTAGCAGATAATGGCAAATCTTTGATTTTTTCATGATTTCTGCTTTGTTTCTAAAATCACGAAACAGTTCTTCAGATGCACGTACAAAACAATATCTGACGTACTCACCATCTGTGAATGGTTTTCCTCTTTTTGCAATTTCTAATGATAATGCAAAGCTTGCCAGATTTACATTATTGGAAGATTGCGCCCAGTTACTTAGCATGGAACTTGACTGTTTTTTTTGGAGCTCTTCAACGGCTTTTTTCGTGCGTCACCGGTTGGATATTTACCAGCAAACTGGGTATGTTGTGTAGTGAAGTGTCTTTCCAAATTTGACTTCTTATTGTGTGCGAGTTTTTCGTGGCAAATGAGACAAGTCGGAAGGCCATCTGTGTTGAAATATGAATGCAAACGACTCCGTCCAATCCTGATTGAATTCTCTGTTTTGTTCTTCAGTTCTTCTCTTTTTTTTACCAGATGCCATGCTGGCGGCGGAGCTGAAAAAAATGATTTTTTAAAATTTTACTTAGCTATCTAAAACGACAAACAATTTATTTACCATTATTACTTCGTTAACACGATCCTCAGATATGTAATCCAATTCTGCTGATTTTATTATATTATACGCGTACATACCTTTGAGAAGATAATTCGCTTCTAAATCGTATTCTTCTTGAAACAACAAGCTAATAGACACGCAAAAACCGCAAGCGATTAAATTAACACGCATGCAACGTAACGTCGACAGAGCTATACGAGGATGACTGACTGACAACACGTCTAGACTCTAGACGGTGGCTGTTTGGGTGAAGCGGAAATGGAATGCAATTGGCTGAAAGATAAACATGGTCACGGAGTCTCATCTCTAAGAACAAAACAATAGTTCAAATTTATCTCATTACGGTCATGTTAAGCGTAGCGATTTGTAATTAACGATTATGAAAATAGAAGCTATTGAGAAATTAGGTACTTAAAAATATATTTTCTTAATTTTTAAGGGTTTTGATAATAAATTATTAATTTTTTCGTATGGAACTGGAGAGCCGCAACTTTACATCAAAAGAGCCGCAGGTTGCCGACCCCTGCCCTAGGGGCAAGGTGCTGCAGGCGAGACTATACATACATGTATATTTCATTTTATTCAGAAGTCACTGACAGTCATGTCAGCGAAATCCATTCACGTGACGTTAGTCACATGACAACAGTGGCGTAGCGATAGTAAATAACGCTCGGAGCATAATTTGATCTTTTCTCCCGAATTTTCACCAATAGTTTAGAAGATTTTAATGGGGCATGTTATTATTTTTTCGCTCCCTCATTACATTTTGCTTAAAAAACTAACACAAACATACAAATGTTTTGTTCCAATTTCGCTCCTAAGTCTGGCGCCCGGGACATCTAAAACCCCTTGCCCCTCGGTCGGTACGCCACTGCATTAAAACCGTAACTGCGATTGTCAACTACTATATGCTTTTGGTAGGAAAAAATGTCCTTTTCTGTCCTGCAAGATGCGTCAAAGGATTCCGAAATTTGGTTGGTGCTATGCACGTGTCATGCATCATGTCACCTGAACCAATTCCATTACATTATTTGTCTTGACAATCTTTCTGCTTAACTTAGGAAAAAGATGCATTAAAGATTAAATTGATATTACCGCATCAGTAAACTATGAAAATAATCATCAAATTATGAAAGGCAAGAATAGAGATAAGTCAAATTATTAAAGACAAATTATTGACACAAACAGATAAAAATCAAATTATTAAAGTCAAAATCGGAGAAAAATCAAATTATTAAAGTCAGACAAGGGACTGCTCTGAATAATACGTTATTAAATCTTAACATTAAGGAGAAATGGAGTTTTAATACGTATTTTTAAAGTCTAACATATGAAGAAATATTTGCACCTCAGCAATGCCGCCGAGGGGGGGGGATGTACGATTTACAAGTTAAATGAAACAGTTGAAATAGTTTAGGATTTTTCTTTGATAACAGAAAAAAATTGCAAATTTTGTTTTAAAATAAAAGTTTAAAAATTCTAAGACTGTCTTAAGTTTTGATCAATTTCGCCTTCCACTTCAAGCTCATGATAGACCATATTTTAATCTCAGTGGGTCGCGTTTTGATTCATACTTTTGATTTGTTTGTTTTATACTTATTGATAGTTGAGCATAAAGGCTGATATCTTTAGTTATAGAGCACTAGTTGTTTGTATTGCGCTCAAGTTCCTGTGTATTCTTCCAATGAAAAAACGACAAACGAAACTGAAAAAAAATGAACTATGGCCTCTGGGAGCTATTAACATAATGTGGCTTCAAAGTTTAAACCTTAAACTGAAAATTTCATCTATATTTTTATATCATAGAAATTATGTTTGTCTTTTATCATTTAGGCGTATTGGTCCATTTGAAGTCATTTAAAATTTCGTTCGGTTTTCAGTCTTTGACATTTTACCTAGTTTATTGGAGTCATTCTGTAATAAATCCTAAAAATATTATTTTTTAAAATAACGGTTTAGTTGGTACTTCAACTTCAATTTAAAATCATTTCGTTGGATGGCGTTAGTTCAAAATATTTAATGTCACCAATAAATTATTTTAAGTAAATAATTTATTATCCGAAGATTTTATTTCTTACTGAATTGTTTTTACTCAGTTTTAAACTCTAATAGTATCGCTTACAGCAAAATTTATAATTTCATTGTCGGCTTTTTTAATTTAATTTCAGTTAATGTCATTTTCGCTAAGAAAAACAAACGGACAAAATTAATAATATATTCATTTTTTGTTTAGATTTCGTTTTCCAAACTTTATTTTATAACATTGTGGACCTTTCCTTTATTTTCTTGAAGTCATGATGTTGCGGGTAACATCGTGCGGGTACTGCTAGTACAGAAATATTCTTCATAGATGAATACATGGGAACAAATCTTCCTTTATTTCCAACAGATGGCGCCAGAAAGTATCCTTTGACCTATCGGCCATCCGTCAATGAGCTCATTAGGATGTTCTTGTTAATTTTAATTATTAAATTAATTCTATGAAATTTCGAAAAAGTTGTTTCGCTCTCTAGGTTACCTTCAAGATTTTAACCTCGAAACTTTGGTAGTTGCTGTTTATAAGTTTCGGAAATAAGCGCACGCACTTAATAATTTATTATTTCATATTAATTTATTCGTATGAAAAAAGATCATGAATTAACTAATTTCATCTTTTCTGTATTTAAATTCAAATTTCTTAAGCAGGTAGATCTGCGCTGTAGGAACGAAGTGGAGGGTGCTGCAAGGTGTCTTGGTTTTTCTTCTTGTGAAACACGAATGCGTGCCGATTTCTTCTCCACGAATGTAGCCTACCAATATAAATAAGAACTTAAGTTAGGGTTCTATCTCAGGTCGCTCACTTCCTCCTCATTCATTAGTCCCTGGCTCTTGGACTTGGCTAGACGAAGTGGAATTGGAACCGCAGCCTAAATTTCTACCATCGCTCGAACACAATGAAGTGTTAAATAAAATGTTAATGGATTGCTGAATATAAATAAATAAATTGTTACATCAGCATTTAGAATGATAAAATAAATTATATTTAAGCATTTGTTAATCGCCAAGTGAGGGCAGATGAAGGAAAAAAAAATCAGTAAATAATGCACTTCTTGGAAGATAAATCCTAATACATCTTTTACAAAATACTATAAAATCGGGGAAATGCGGGAAGAAATGTTTGTTTTGCGTTTTAGATTTCACAGATGTCTCCAACAGTGATATGTTCTGTAGTAAAGGCGCCCGTCGCGCATTAGTTTTTTTGCCTTTGAATTGGAGTGTTGTGTTGAAAAGTTTGGAAATCTAATTTCGATTGAAACTTATTTGGGCAGTAAAAGCTGAAATGTGACCGATGGGGGTGGGTGGGGTGAGGATCTCCCGAAAGCGAAAACCACAAAACCATTGCGAGAGTCCCGTTTTGAAAGCGGGGGAGGAGTAGGCGTAGTAGTCGTAGGGGATTTAAGTGCTCGTAGATGATTTGCTTTTTTATTGCACAAAGCCGACCCTGCTTACCTAAAGGGTGTAAAGCACGTCATAAATCAGCGGGAAGAAAAATTTCACTACTAGTACTAAACTTCAAATAATAGCATAATACAATATAATACAACAAAAATTAAATAATACAATACAAAGCACTGCAAGTAAAGTAATGAAATATAAGTAATACAATACAAAAGAGAAATGCCAATATAAATACGATAAAATACAAACAACAAACATAATAAATAATTACGAACATCAATAATAAATAAATACAAATACACGTAATAAATGAAGAAACACATAAAATAAACAAAAAATGAAGAATTAATAAAATCTAAAATTTAAGAAAAACTAAGAAATACCCTTAAAAAACCTGAAGTCTGAGATACAATTTTGAAAAGAGAGACAGGAAAAAAATCTAAAGAAAAACAAAACAACAACAGAACAATTTCTATAACACAATTTAGGATAAAAAAAGCCGTAACAACAACAGAAAAAACACCCGAATTCTGTAACAAAATTTAGAAGAGGAAGAAGAAGGAAAGTCAGTTATGCCCGTGATACTGTTGGGAATGTCTATTGTATATGTAACCACTTATATGGAATAGCTCCCGAATTTTAAAAGTTCAATTTTTGTTCAAGAGTAAAGTTTTAAACCACTCTCTTTTAAATTCATTTGATTGTTTTTTTAAGATGATATCTTTCTGTGTGGATGCAGTCAAAAACGGATGATGGGTTTGCGCTTTGTTCGGTCCAGCACGTGACCCACCTAAATAGTTGAGCTGAAAATTGGAATGGTGTGAAATGCTTGACGCCATTTGAGTGGTATGGAGTGATCGTGAATTAATAGCTTAACAGGCTTCACTGCATATAGCTTGTTTTGTGTTTCAAGGCTTCACAGCCGTATGAAGTGAATTCGTCGCTATACGAATTCACGTCACAAGGGAGTCGACTGTACTTTTTTTTCTTCTTCGCTCTCCCGAAGACTAGCATCCGGCCTTTTATCTCCCTTGTCCACCCCTTCTAGTGTTATTACTGAGCTGGTGTCCAACTTGCCATTTCATTTTTTTAATCTTTGTTGTTGTTTTCTTAATAACAGGACAAGAGCACAACTTCCAAAAAACCCATCCCAGTGAAGAAATGATCTTCACGAAGTACGATTACGAGTCCATCATGCACTATGGCGATTTTGCTTTCTCCAAGCGACCCGGGGTGTACAAGACGATGGAGGCTAAACATAGCAAACACCTGTTTGAACCTTACGACAAACCTGGCTTGAACGAAAACGATATCGAGATGGTGAAAAAACTTTACAAATGTGAATAATATTTTTAAAAACTACACTTTTTGTTTCATGACGTTGCTAAATAAATTTTTTTACGCATCTAATAATTTTTGTTGTGAATTGCTTGTGAAATCATACACAGGGTTTGAAACAGAGAAGGTCTTAGATACAGATAAAATAAGCTGAAGAAGGCTGTGAACATTAAAACCGGCGGTTCCGATATTTTTTTTCATGTCGCTATAGAGCGGAGAGGTTGCGAATTGGTGAGAAATAAAGTGGGGAAGAAAGCAATAAAATTTGTTGATTGATCATTGGCCTTAAAACATCGTAAAAAGAGGTTTCGTAAGAGAAATAAATTTTCTTTCTTTTTTAAAAAAATCGGTCTATAAGAAACGGTCGCATATTCCCTTCAAAGTTGACAAAATATGGGGGAGAGACCCTGAATTCGGGCCAGAGACGAAATTGGACTTGGACTGGTATCATAACCTCAATTCTATGAAATATTTGGGTCGTAAAGTAGGCAGTCATGTTGAAACGATGTAAATGGGGTGTGTGAAATCATTTTTAAGAGAAAGAGCTACGTAGTTACAGTTAGAAAGCAAGTGTTTAGATTTAAATATCATGCATTAATTATTTTAAGAAAAGACAAAAAGCCCGTAAGTTGTTTTGTATTGTGTAGCAAAACATGTTATTATATACTTAGATAGGAAATTTCTTTAGCTTCAATTTAGAATAATCATTTCATTAAATTAGTTTAAAAATAATGTGAATCCCCGGGCACCGCGAGTAAACGGATGAGTGGCCACAGGATAAGTAAGCGAGCACTCGCTTCGTCTGGGGTATAGTAGCTGTGGGGCTCTGGGTCCCTCCACCAGTGGTAGTACGTACTTCCTTCGGTAAAGGTTGGGCCATGGCCTGGTGATAGGCTCCGGCCTCAGTATTCGAGCGGCTGTCATTCAGTTGTTCCTGGATGCTAAGGCAGGGCGGGATGATACAGGTTTCTGGTTACAAATAAAGTGAGAGAAATTTTTGTTGTCCAAAGGTTGCCTAGATTAGAACACAAAAGATTGCCTAGATTAGACTACAAACAGTCGCTTAAATTAGACTATTTAAATAAAGGGGATTCTTATCAAAAACTACTTGGATAGTTCAGAAAGCAGTTCGGCAGCAATAATAGCCCTCATAAATTGGAATTGGAACAAGTGATAAAGAAACAATAAAAGAAAACTATAGACATCAAATGTTGGATCAAAAAGTATAAAATCTTAGGATATGTATCATTTGTGAGGAAACAAAGGGAGAAGAGGAAGTGATCAGTGCATGAAATGCCATACTTGAGTCCATGCATTGTGTGACGTGAATTTGAGAATCAAAAAATATTTTCCCTTTAATTGTGATTAAAGAAATCAGTGGACCAATCTGGGCAAACAGTGACCAAATTTAGACAGCTAGTTTCCTTGATTGGACCGATGACACATTTTTAAGCTGCTTTTTTTCCTGATTTAAAGTGTATTTCATTAATATTACACTGTTCTGAATTGCAGCATTAATAAGCTACAAAAAATTCTACTATCAGTTTTTCTTTAAAATAAGTTGTCCATCACTGTGCATTAAAAATGACCAGGTGGCTCAAATTCGGCGACTCTTCCCTATATATGAATTTCCTTCAATATACAATTTTTAGTTCCGAATCATAGCCATAATCTTCACACATCATTTTTTTCAATGAATTGCAGTAGGTCTATGTATATGCACAGAAAAATGTTTGATTTAGATCTAAAAATAGGAACTTTATTTATTTTCTTTGAATATGTTGAAGTTCCAAAACTCAATACTATTTATTAATTAATAACGAATGCCAGGAATATTAAAAGTAAAAGAAAAAGACATTCTTAAAGAAAACGCTGCAGGTACTAAAACATTTTCATGGTTCTTATATTTTGTGCATGGAATTTGCTCTTTCTTCTGACCATACGATACTTAGTTATGTAGAAGGTAGTTTATAGTCTCTGTGTGTGTGATTTCTGTGAGAACTCGAACATTACTGACCTGACCACGATCTTGACCAAAAAACACTCCGTTTCAATTTTTCAATTGCCATAAAATCGCCAAAATATTTTGAGGAGTTGGATGTTCGTTATCCTGAGAGATTGTCACATTTCAGATGGTTAATAACAGCAACTCAGTACTGAGATTGAGTTAAAGTGAAAAAGATCCCTCATAACAACTACAAGAAATAACTTCAATTGTTTTGAAGTCGCCTATGTCACAATGTTTCAATAAAACCAAAAAATACGCCACTGAGTAAAAAGCATAGTTTAAAGCAATTGAAACAACTCGTTATGGTCCTGAAAACATAGTTAAAATTATTGACCCTGTTATCGAATGTCACGATTTTTTTGCCATACTGAAAATTTGGTATTGATCATGACGATTGATTGACATCAGAGAACTCGCCCTTAGCCAAATTTTGAAGATGAGGTAGTTAGTGCAAGAGAGGAAAACAATCAGAAATTTCAGACCGCACAAACTTAATTATCATGGTCAGAAGTTTACGGAAATTATTCACTTCAATGCTGACGATTGAACATCCATCCTAAAAAGACGGTACAAGACATTAGTAATCATGAAATCAATTTACTTATTCAGTCGGGTGCAGTATGTGAATAGGAGGTCAAAGGATTCCTATGCCACACATGAAGCAAGTGTCAAACTCCTATCAGAAACTGAGCGTCCGGTCCGATAAGGTCAGTCAACCCAGAATATGCCCAGGGGTAGTTTGTCCCACACTGAGCTACCCTATGAGGAGATCAGAAACTGTTATTAGTTTATGAAATCTAGTCAAATTTATTTATGTTATCAAAAGCCCAAAAAAACGACGGAAACGAAATAATATTAAACTATACTTACTTGTACTGAAAACAAGTGCTGTGATTATAACAATAAATTTAAGCATGGAAAAATGCGCGTAGGATATTTAATTATTTGGAATATGCCAACTGTGAAAAATGTTTAACGCATTATATTTCATCTTTCGCATTAGTCTTTGTTTACTTGATGTATATACAATAAATATTTTTCTCTGACTTGGAACGAAGAATCATACATTTATTTATTCCCTCCTTATTCTTTTTCAGTGAGAAAAAACACTCACCAAACTATAATTTTTTTTATATGCTGCAGTCCTCATTAATATTTGCGTCTGGGGCCTCAAAATCAAATGGGCGGAGCGGATCAGAAGCTTCTTCAAAAGTATGCGCAACTGCGCCCAGAAACCCTCTCATTACCGACGCTATTGTCCGTAATGTCTGAGTTCTATAAAGCAGATCTTCATACATTATCTGATGAGAAGGAAGAGTGAAATATCAAGCTGAGACATAAAACATTTTAATAACTGAAGTGTTTTCTTAATTTTTTTGTACAGTAAAACCTGTATCTAACAATATTGTAGGTATCTATTAAATATATTATTATAGACCGGTTATCGTTATAGACAGTTTGAGCATTTGCGTATCCAATGTTTTTTGTACGAGAGCACGAACTAAAAAAATTATTAACTAATTTTATTGCGTCTGTTGATTAATCTTACAAATAATCGCTGATATAAAATTATATTTTATATACTGATATAAAATTTTATATTTAAACTTTTTTTAAGAATTTCACAATGAAACTTTTATTTGAAAATTTTGCCAGCATCGTCATTTACGGCGCCTTTAAATCGTTTGCTATGTACAGTATACATTTGCTCTGTACAGTGAAATCTGCGTGTGATGATACTCTCTATAACGATAAACCTGCCTATAACGATATTTTCTTTTGTCCCGGAGGAATTCCTATTTACTCAGTATATTCTGCACCTTCCTACAACGATAATCACTTTTTAGATGCACCGGTCTATAACGATGATTTTACCTCTATTGGCCCACTTAACACGTCCGATTTGTGCGGGAGAAACCATTAACATCAAAATGCAGGAGAAATTGGTTAACAGCTGGAATAGTAGTAGTTGTACATTGTGCATGTACCTACCGCAGAGCAAGAGTGTTGCTGTTGTTCGACACATTTGCGATTTCAGGAAAAAGTGTGAAGCAAATGTGTCAGACAAGCCATTAACTATACTCTTGCGCTGTAGAAAGTACATGTGCTATGTCTAACTGTGATCACTGCACTTCAAGCCTCTTGTCGTTTTCTGGTATTTTGTAGTTAGCGCTTTGTCCGACACAGCTGCATTGGGTCTTAGGAAACTGGTACAATAAAATACCGAATTTTTTCTTTGAAAAACAACGCCACATGTTCCAGAATGTGAGACATCAGAAGAATCTTGGGAAGGGGCTGGAAACCAGAGCCTGTTATAACAGGGGTGGGTGAGTTAGCGATTGGAATGCGCACAGATGTTTATTGCCTCTACTTTCACGTGCCATTAATAGATTATTTTCTGTAGTTTTATTATGAAAAAAATTATGCTTACGTCTTCCTTTTAAGCATGATTTTATTGTTATTAATTTTTTTAATTAAGATTCTCACATTGAACTTCTTAAAAAAGTGTCTAAATAAAGTTCATTATTTTAGTAAAGGCACACGTACATAAATATTGGGTGCGAAAATGTTCAACCTGTATATAACGATAACCTGTCTATAACAATATTTTTTCTAGGTCCCTACAATATCGTTGGAAACAGGTTTTACTGTATATACTTTTGCGCATTCTATCTGTTTGTTCTTAACTAACGAATAATATTGTTGGAGTTAAATTTTGCTATGTGTTGCCATAAACCATGAAAATAATTAAGTTGATATTTTTTAGACCAAAATAGTCTTTGTAAAGTATACACATTAACCTGCTGCACTTCGTGGACAAGATTCTGGTGTTGATTAGGGACTGGAAATTGCATACTAACGTAATTACACATTTTTCCGTAAACTTTGACGCAATCGGAAGTTATAGACCAATTTTGAATAAAATTTTTTCATTTCTGTTAGGAATTTGAGTAATTGTCAGCTAATGGTGCAATAAGCAGGAATAGAGAAAAAAATAGCGAAAGACAGTCAGTTTTCATCGTAATTTACGATTCATTGGGTGAAAGAAATTAATCAATTTTATTACTATTTCCCTCATTTTATATCTCACGAATTCACAAATTGTTTGCGATAAACCGACACAAATAAAAAAAAATGATTTTCTTCATCCACCGTACTGTTGCCAAGATATTTATAATCATTGATATTATCATCAAATTTGTTAATAAAATCGAACTTTATTAGTAGATTGTAAACATATATAAATTATCTGCTTTATGCTTTTTTCAGAAACATAAATGAAAATGCAGCGAAAAGTAACGGCAAAAATCGAATTATTAATGCATAAAACCACAAAACGTTTTTGAATCAAACCTCTTCAGGATATTTTCAGTTTTTTTCGGCATCTAAAAATTCACATTTTATATAACTTTTAAATTATAGATGATTAATGTTTTTTTTATCCTGTTCACAAGAATTATTTTACATTTTCAAGAATTATCCTACATTTTCATGATAATTTCTTAATTATTGAAGATAAAGCGCAAATGTATTTTATTAATGAGAATTATTTCCAGAATTTACATAAATTAAGATTTTCATAATTATGATTTCAAAAATATTTAGAAAATGATTTTGATTCTGCATAATAAAAAGATAAATTTAAAAGAAACCGGGAATGTCTTTTAATTACAGCAAAGCACAATTTACACTTTCTTGTTTACACGTCGTTTATATTTATACATCGTTTCATCACTTTCATCACAATCCGGATTCATTTGTAACCAGTATAACGGCGCATTGCCTCATTCATTATTTCTCCGATCCTAATATTTTAAGGTTTTTTTTAAATTAATGTTAAGATTTTTTATTAAATGCCTGCCTACATGCACATAAGTTACACAAAATAAGAAATTCATAATTAGTCGGGTAGACCGGGGCTAGTTGGGTCGATTTTTCTTCTAAGAATTTTTTAGAAAAGGGAATTCAAAAATTTTTAAGCTGACACTATTAGTGAACCTTCAGAAATAATTTGCCATAGTGAAATTTGAATATATTAACTACTAGCAGTACTCGCACGGCGTTGCCAGGGGAATCAGGACTTCAACAAAATGGAAAAAAAAAATCGCCTACAATGAGACGAAAAAGTTTTGAAAACAAAATCAAAACTAAAGATACATATTATTAATTTTTCTACCTTATTTTTTTTTCGCTATAATGGCATTTGAACTATAGAAAAACAGTACAGAGTACGTTAATCTGAAATAATATTAAAAATAATGCAACACGCAAACAATTATTATACAGGAAACAAAATATGCGAAACAAATAAACAAGTTAAAACACTGCCGAAAATAATAATCGAAAGCATTCATTTGAAGGTTATGACGTCACGCGACCTTGATTACGAAGATAAGTGAAGGGAATTTTGAAGCGAAAATATTTTAACACTTATGAAAAAATTAATTAAAATTCAACTGTTCAATTTTATTCATTCCTGTTTTAAATCACTTAGAAGCGTTATATTCATTACCTCAACAAATTTCAAATTGATATCAAAATTAGAACGGCCGATGCAAGAAATTGAAGTTCCAAATTAAGTTTTTTAGGTTTAACCGACTATTTTTTAAAAAATTCTCAAAATTTAGTAAATTACGTTAGAAATTCAAAACTAAATTTATTAGAACGGAAAGCGTTTGTTCTTTACTTTGCAGTATCTATCTTTTTCGTTAAAGTATCTGAAGCCATGCTATTAAGAAATTAGTGCGAAAAATCCCCCCAAACAACACAAAATAGGGTAGACCGGGCTAGTTGGGCCGTTTTTTCTTCTAAGAATTTTTAAAAAATTACAATTTAACATTTTAAATTTTTTTTAATGCAAACACTATCAGTGTACCTTCAGGAAGAATTCACCATAATAACATTTGAAAATATTAACTATTAATATTAATTTATAAGCGTAAACTGATACCAAGTCGCGTGGCCCAACCTGCCCCGACTACGGGATAAGTTGGGCCACATCACGGGGTAAGTTGGGCCGCATCACTTATTTAATATTCTGGTAAGGTAGAACTGAAGAAACATAAAAAAAATCTTATCTTGTTTTACTTTTCATTTCCTGCGAATGATAACACAAGATATCCCAAAGGAAAATCCCTTTCATGCACCATTCCTTGATGAAGCTATAAAATTATAAAATTAAGTGAAGCAAAAAACCAAGAAATTGAAAATACAAAATTAATAAGTTTTATGTGGAAAACAGAATTAAATGACTGCATCGTCACAATTTTCATCATTACAGCTTCACTTCTAAAACAGCAGCTTTCATTGCTTAAGAAGAAGCATTCCCTCCATCCGATTTTCTAACATAATGGCGAAACATCTTAGAAGGTAACTCTGCAAGAGAAACAAAGAAGCATGTTGTGATTATCGCAAAAAATGTTTCCATATTGTTATATTTAAGGCAGATAAATAATAATATTATTATAATATAAATTATAATACTAATTTAAGGAATAATATAAATAATATTAATTCAAAAATAATATAAATAATATTATTAATTTAAATAAGTAAATAATAAATAATTTTAATAATATAATTAATATTAGTTTTCACAGTTAGGTTACAGATACAAATCCGGTGCATTTTTACTCAGCAAGAACTGAGATAAAATTTTTAAATTTATCGTAAAATAATAACAGCGCATTCTGTTTTGCACTTTTTTAATGGAGATGGAATCAACTTAGATTTTCTTAATAATTATCTTGCATTTTAAATTTCGTGCATAACCTATAAATTCAGATATATTTATATATCGCTATATTTGCAGCAGCATTGATTCAGATATATTTTACAGCAACATTGAATCATTATAGTTATTCATAATGGGCATGCCATATATTAATTCGGCGTAATCCCATCTTAAAATTAAAAGAACATTTTAAAATCCTTAAAAAATATTACTAACACTGAACTTTAAATTCTATATGCATTTCAATTTAAAATATTTTAGCAAAATTATTGTCTTTTAATAACAATGGGATATTTGATATGATTTCAATTTGCAAATTTTAACTTTCATCAATACTTTCTTCCTTTGAATATAGAAGAAATTAAAAAAAGAATAAATATACATGAAATTGAAAGAACGGTTACATAAATGAATTGATTTAGAGACTTCATTCGTTACAATTCAGCTTTGGAGATACTACGTGTTACGTTCGCTCGTCATTTCCACAGGATCAACATTCTACGGGGCAAATTGGGCAGCCGGCCGAACGTGCCCCATGCGAAGTGGCCCAACTTACCCCATGTCGCCATTTTTGTTTCCGATGGGTGTACGAATTTACTTTGAAAGTATTTAATTAAACAAACATGCCCTACAGTAACTATGAACAGTTATCTTTCAGAATATTATTTGTAAAAATGGAAATTGTAATATAAAAACATAGAAAAATAAGATTATTTATAAGGAAGGAAAGTTACTCACCTTGGCAAAAATTTGAAAATTCCAGCTAGTTCGTTAATAGACGCTGCTATTGCAATGACCTTTACGGGAAAGAAGGGAGGGTGGATGACACATAATTGGTTGGAGTAACAGCGCTATCTATCGGAAAATATTTAAAATAATCCGACTGACCCAACGTGCCCCCATGACCAACTAGCCCCGGTCTACCCTACTAAATAAAAATTTTTGTAGATAAAATTTTAAAATTCCGGCTTCGAGGTGCATTGAGTCATCATTAAGACTAACTGTGTGCCAAATTTCAAGGCTGTAAGTGCGATAGACATCGCACACACGCACACAAATATTGCCTTTTATAAGTATAGATCAGAATTAATTTAATTAACTATCAGTATTAATTTAAAACCTCAAACTGACACCAAGTCGCTTGGTCCAACCTGCCCCTAATGTGGGCTAAGTTGAGCCACTACTAACATGAAGCGACTATCACACACAAATCATTCTTCTATATTATTATACTTTATTAATTTAAGTACCGTTGTTGTGTTATTATCCACATTATGTGTATTATATACAAATTTTGTGCATTTCTATTCAATAGAAACTGAGATACAGCTTTTATGGTAATCGCCAAATAGTATTGTGTAATTATAATCAAAATTGAGTCCTCATGTTTTTCATAACAAATATTTTGCATAATAAATCTGGTACAATTCCATCCCACATTGTCAGAGATAATTCTATAACGCACATCCTGATAAATCCTGTGCAGCAGCGCGGACCAACGTCAACGTGCCCCATGCGAAAAGGCCCAACTATCCCCATATCGCCATTTTTGTTTCTTATGAGTGTAGGCATTTATTCTGAAAGCATTTCGATAAACAAACAAGCCCTGAAGTAACAATGAAGAATTATCTTTCTGAATATTATTTGTAAAAATGGAAATTATAATTTATAAACAAAGAAGAAAAACGATTATTTATAAGTTAGGAAATTTAATAGGCTTAGTAAAAATCAGAAAATTCTGTCTGGTTCTTAAATGAACGCTACTTCTTCAATGACGCTGATGTGGTAGAAGGAAGGCGGGATAATACACACTTGTCCGGAATGGCAGCGTTAAATACCGAAAAGTATTAAAAATATCATGACTAACCCAACGTGTCCCTACGGCCAACTAGCCCCTGTCTACCCTACTCACGCTATATGTAATAAAGGCATGCTTTTTTCACTTTTACGATAAATTTAAAATTTAATTATTGTTTTCACTACTATGTAGTAATATACCAGTACTATCTTAAAATACTATAAAATTAATTTGCATTAGTAGCATTAAATTCAAAGTTCTTTATTAAAAATTCGATTATACGTCTTTTCATTGATAAATTGTCTTACGCTAGTCCCTTAAAAATGTATAAACGATGCTTTACTGTATATAGATAGAATTTCATGCCTAACACTACAATCAAAGAGCGACAGATCACCAAACTCATAATCACTGAAATCAGTTCATTTTGCTAAAAAAATATTATCATAGAGAGAGAGATGTAATCATATACTACATCCAAGAATCGCAGACGCTGATAGATGCATGATTTAAAGATAAGATCAAATGATATACTCTGCACATTTCGGTCAATGGTTTTAGCAGTATTTCATATTGAATTTTAAAAAGTCTTATCGACCTTCTTCTAACTTTTATTTTCTTCATGATTTTAGCATTATCCATTGCAGTTTATACAATACCTCTCAGTACAGTCGCGGGGCCACCGCGAGTACTCATTCTATGGTCATGGGACAGCCGAGAAGTGGGAACGATTAAGCCCTGATTGCTATACGCTAAATATGCTGTTTAGATCCTTTCTCGCATACTTTTTTTCTTCAAAAAAAATCCTGAAATATAGTTTATTCCTAATCAACAGTACAGTTAACCTGCTCAATGCTGATAATAGTTTACTTACTATTGATTTTAAAATAATAAAATTAGAAAATGTTAGAGAAATGCTGATTTTGAATCTTTCGAAACCATTATATTTA
Source organism: Araneus ventricosus (assembly GCA_013235015.1). Lineage (NCBI taxonomy): Eukaryota > Metazoa > Arthropoda > Arachnida > Araneae > Araneidae > Araneus > Araneus ventricosus. Next base: position 556 of record BGPR01010997.1, on the reverse strand, counting down.
ACTCGAAAAATTCATCAGAGACTAGAGAACAATTTTAGAAGTCTTTAAGTAATTGTAACTCTTTGGGCAAAATTACTTTTTATAAATCCTTTCCGAAACGTTTTTGAACGCATTTTAATGCGCATGAGATTTTTAAACGTGAAATCGAAAGAAAGTTTTGAGAAATTTTGAAAAGTTTGAGGGCTGTACACCAATGATAGGCGCAAGCGTACCGCCAGTAAAAATAGCGCCACCAAGTGGTGTTAATTTTGACGAGTCAGTTTGAATTGAGACACGATAAATTTAACATGCCCCAAATCTCCGAGCTGAAATTTTGGTGATGATTAAATGATAAGCTAAATGTTTACGTCTTTTAAGTGTTTTGGATTTGTGTTATTTGAATACCTAATATTAATAGAATTACAAAGGCAATAACTTTACTGATTTGGCTGGTATTTAATACTTCACTTACTTTACTGGAAATCGCCATTAGCCTGGTCTTTAATAAGCAATACCTTCTATTTCGTAGTTACATAAAGAACACACACAAAAAGAATGGCAAGAAAAAGGAAAAAAA